>BROE01000018.1:6826260-6843760 GCA_036571765.1 Plecoglossus altivelis | reverse complement strand
TGTCTCTCTGCCAATGGGTTTGTTGAAGTTTTAGACAAATGAAAGAGTAATTAGGCGTGGACAAAGAGGGAGGACTCCCCTAAGTTAAGAGGAAAATCCACACAATGACTGACAAAAACACATCTGTCTTTGCTTCTCTCTGTGTGTACGTGTGTGTGTGCATGCAAGTGTGAGAGAATATGTGCGTGAGGGAGACTATTTGTGTAAGAGGGATGTCAGTGTGTCTATGTGTGTGTATAAGAGAGAGAATGTGTGTGAGAGAATGTGTGTCTACGTCTTAGAGGAGAATCCAGAGGACGGGTTCTCTTTAACACATGGTGACACACACACACACACACGCACGCACGCACGCACGCACACACACACACACACACACACTCACACAACCAATCCTCTGTTAATACCACACTGTTTCTACTGAGAACACCCTCTGCAGAGTTTGTGTGTGTGTGTTGACAGATTTGTAGCTTCAATACAGATTTGCCAGCTATGTTCTCGTTGTTGCTGCTGATGCCAGAAACCAGAGGCACAGTGTGCAATGAATAAAGCATACTGTACAGATAGAGAGAGAGAGAGAATCCTCCACAGTTTGATGGAATATCAAGCTAGCTGTGTGTCAGCGATACAGGAGGTGATCAAGTTAATCAAAAGACCTCCATCGGTTCCAATGGTTGCTTGCCTGCTGTGCCAACCAATCAGAGGTTTATTCTTTGGCTGAGAATCACAACAGGGGCCAATCAAATTCTTATTCGTTGACTGGGAATCCATGTGGGAACCAATCTAAGACATGTTTTCTGCAGGTGAGTATCACAATGGTAGCCAATCAGACGGATTCTTCTTGAGGAACTCCCTCCCACTGTTCGGCCACCAGTGTCTCATCACTGCTAATTGTTCAATTATTGGCTTAGATACTTACACACATACACATTCACATAAACACCAAAACATACACACACATGAAGACACACACATACAAACATCCATATGGCCACACATATGAGCAGAAATGCACAGACACACATACACACACTCAATCACAGCATCAGACATTGGCCCACTGTCAGTCAGTCTTGTTGAACTGCATGCACTCCCTGCTTGCCTGCCCCACAAGGTGAATCTGGTGTTCTGTCAGAACAGGTGGTCATAGCACCTGGCATCTGTCATTCTAGAGTATTCTCTCTCATTCCAGAATACATTAGAATATGATCAGAAAGCCTTCTCACAACGCCCAGCTGTTAGCAGTCACACGAGGGGGGAGGGGGGTGAGGTGAGGTGGAGATAAGGGACCAATCAGAGACAAACTGACAGATGGGTGATAGACAATCAGACAAACAAACAGGTGAGTGGGTGGCAAAGAGGTAGATAGAAAGATAGATGAATAGACAGACAGACAGACAGTTAGGTAGATAGACAGACAGACAGACAGACAGACAGACAGGCAGGCAGGCAGGCAGGCAGGCAGGCAGACAGGCAGGCAGAAAGGGCAGAGGCAAGCCAAAAGACTGGCATTAGAAAAGAGGCAGATGATTACAGATAAATAAATGCATGAACAGATCAACAGAGTGGGCAGAGAGCAATGACAGGTCCTATCACCCCACTGTATGTGTGTGTGTTTGTGTGTGTGTGTGTGTGTGTGGGGGGGGGGGGGTCTGTACGAGTGTGTACGGGGGGTGCGTGTGTGTGTCAGTATAAATCAGGAGGAGGCCTTTGCTGACTGTGTTATCTCATGGAAAGACTCATTAACATAGAAATTACTTCAGGAAGAGACCGAGAACTGAGACTTTACCTCAGGTAGAGAGAGAGAGAGAGAGAGAAAGATGGAGAGAAAGAGAGAGAGGAGGGAGGGGGGGTGAACCGAGAGATTGAGGAAGTGGGAAAGAGAGGAGCACGATGGATAGAAAACGAGAGGAGGGGGGAGACGAAGAGAGAGGAGTAGAAGGTGGGGGAGAGATATGGAGAAAAGGGAGTGAGAGAGCGAAAGTGAGTGTGTGAAAGACAGAGATTGGGGAGAGAGAGTAGCAGACAGATGGACAGAGGGAGAGAGAGCAGGGAGTAGTGGTACAGCAGTACAGCGCTAGGCTTATGGTACATGAGAACACTGAGCTGGAGATGCGAAGCTTCCTTGACCCTCAGGTGAACACCACCACTTTCACATCTTCACAACTTTTTAGAAAGATAATTTGAGCCAATCAGAGAATAGGGAACAGATATTACCACAAGGCCCTTGGACAAATTACCCTGGCAACAAGGCCCCTTCAGAGATTAGCCATTGTCGAAATGTGTTCAGAACGAGTTCTTGATATTTCTCAACATTCCCATGCTATAACCTAATATTACTCTTCAACTCTCCTCTCCTCTACTTCTGGTCAGGAGAATGCAGGGGATTTAACCAACCAGAACATTTCCCCCCCTGATCGGGGGATGGGGAGAAGAGGAGGGGAGCAGGGGAGACCGAGGGAATGGCTGAGAGAAAGAAGACAGCAAAGCAGAGGGGAATAAGAGAAGCAAATCAACCGATCAGCTGGGGAGCCCAAGATACAATTACAAGTATAAAGTGACAACAAAAAAACTTGAGTAAGATCCAAAATGGCGTCCCGTGGTGGAGGTGAACTCAGCTGCAATCTAAATACCGCAGTGAGGCTATGAGCAGGCCAGGAACCAGGAAACTGTCTGTGTCTCAGTGATGAGTTTCAAAGCCCTGGAGCAAGGTGTCTCCAGTGTCAGTAACATTCACTGACTGCTGACGTATTTGAATGAGATGAGATGACATGACCAGGAGGTAGGCAGTGTATACAAGGTACTGCTGGAGTGGTTTAACCTTCATGCAAGCACATATTAGTATGCATCAATGCTAATTTCTCAGCAATGCGGCCCCACTTTACATGAGGTTGTTCAACGTTTTGCTCGCCGTATGTGAGTGTGTTCATGGGAGCTCTCTATATGTTTGTGTCTATGTTTTGCAGAGAATATTTCTAAATATTATTTGTGTGTCCGCGAGTGCATGTTTGCATTTTTGTGCGATTGTGTATTTGTGAGTTTGCGTGTTTGCGCTTTGTGTGTATGCGTACGCTTTTTTGTAGGTGTATGGAAGCGTGTCAGCGTGTAGGTGTGTGTATAGGGGTGTGCAGGCGCATGCTTGTGCATGTATGTGTGCACACACGTGTGTATTCCCTGTGTGCAGTTTCAGAGACACCACTGGTCCAGATGGATATGTCTGCAGGGCAGGGAGAGGACATATGGTGCTGTTGCGTGACACTGGCGTAATGTTAGTGTGTCAATAGCTTGATTTATGACTGAAGGCTCACAGACACAGCCTACGGAGGTCTGCAAGGGTGTGCATGTGTGTGGTGTGTGGGATGTGAAGAATCACTGGATGGTACTTTGAGTTACACCCTGCTACTACTGTGCTGTAGCCAGAGAGAATAAAGAGTGGATGAATGGGGAGATGAACGATTAGAGAAACAGACAGAATTAGACGGACGGACGCAGAGCTGAGTGAAGAGATGAGAGGGAGGTGCGAAGCTGTGGTGAGGGTCCAAAACGGACCCGTGAAGATTGATGGGAGAACCTTGACACCTATGAGGCTCAGGCATGGAGGGATGGAGGGAGACAAAGGAAGAGAGGGACAAACAGAGATGGATGGAGGACAGTCAAAGAGCCAAAACAGTTGACCGTCCTCTGACATGCCGACCGTCTCAATAACAAGACAAACGCGTGTATATTTAGCTAGTCTTTTCACTAATGACGAAAAAGCAACCCGCATCACTTTACTGTAAGAGTGCGGACACCAACCAATGAGGTCGCAGAGGGAACCGTCACACTGGGGACTCAGTTAGAAAGGCTAAACATCTTATTTGACTTCAGAATCCGTATGCCGCAAATTAAGATATCGTGTGTGTCCTGTCTTTAGCCCTGTGTGTAAGTGATCTTACCCCATTGTTAGGTGGGGGAAAAGGCGCTTCTGTAACCGTGTGTGTGTGTGTGTGTGCGTGTGTGTGTGTGTCCTTGAGCACATCGCTCTCTCTCCAGCCTTCATTAGCTAGTGTCCTGAGCCTGCTGTCTGTTTGCCTTAAAACAGGAGATTGCTTTTCAAATGCCAGTGCTTCCATGAGACAGCCTGGGCAAGCCACTTATCACAATTAAAGAGACAAAACGTGTCGGTATGGATATATGTGTATGTGTGAGAGAGAGAGAAAGAGAGAGAGAGAGAGATGGGGAACAGAATGAACAAGAGTGAAAACGGTTTCTTGAATGCAAGGGCAAACGTGTCTAAAGGAGACATGCGTGTGAGAGAATGCGTCTAATACCTGATTGTGAGTGTGTCTAATGAAAGTGTGCTGTTGAGTTTGTACGTGCATACATTGGAGAGAGGGGGTATATGAGTTTGTGTGCTTTAGAGAGTGAATGTGTATGTATATGTGCTAGGATGTGAGTCTGCGAGAGAGAGACAGCGTGTTAGTGTGTGAGTCAGAGAGAAGGTGTTTGTGCAATAGAGTATGTGTGTGTGTGTGTGTTGTGTGTGTGTGTTGTGTGTGTGTGTGTGTGAAGTCAATCCAATAAGTCCCTCCGTCATGGTCTTCTCTTGGGCGTTTTCTAAGATGCGCTGAATAAAATAAATAATAGATTTCCTTGCCTTTGTCATTTTCCCTTCTTCTTGTGACTGTGGAGGAGTTCCTCTTCTCAGGAAACTGCCTCTCCATGTCACTCATCGAATCCCTCTCTCTCTCTCTTTCCCTTTCTCTCTCTCTTTCCCTCTCTCTCTCCCCCCCCTTTCCCTCTCTCCCCCTTTCCCCCCTCTCTCCCCCTTTCCATCTTTCCCTATCTCCCCCTCTCCCTTTCTCCCCCTCTCCCTCTCTCCCTCTCTACCACTCTCCCTCTCTCCCCCTCTCCCTCTCTCCCACTTTCCCTCTCTCCCTCTCTCCCCCTTTCCCTCTCTCCCTCTCTCCCACTCTCCTTCACACTCGCTCGTTCGTTGGCTGAGGAAAAAAGTTGACGAATAATTATTGCCAGAGCCTTGCATGTGTGTGCGCTCTACCGAGAGTGCGTGTGGGTTTGCGGCGGAGTAAAAAAGCATGCAGAAAGAGAGTGTTAAGTGAGGAGAGAGCGAAACAAACCTAGATCAATAGCTGCACCCTATGGCTGAATGATGTGTGCACACGTGTGAGTGTGTGTGTGTAAGATGATTTGTGCATCCTCCTATTGAGTCTATCCTCCAGGAAGTGCATTCAGCCCTCTGTCCTACCAGGAAGAGAAAGAGATGATTCTAATAGCTTATTTTCCTGCTGAATGGCAGACAGGTGGTGATGTGTGCAGGCACCCAGCAGATAAGGTCTGAGCCCCACACGGAGCTGCCTTTGTCAGCAGGCACAAGCCCTCCGTTGGTCCTCACAATGCTACGCTAGGCTAACAAGCTGACACAGCAAACACATACACTTCTCCCAAATACATCCTTTATAGCTCAAGCATAAAGAAACATACACACACACGGCTGTCAGAGAAGCCCCACACAGCTCAAGCGTACATATTCACACACACACACACACACACACATGCATGCACACACTCAATTACACACATGTACAAACGCACAGAAACATGTCTCCCAAGCCTGCCTCTCTCAGACCGTCATCTTGCCTGACCTAACCAGGCGTCCATCTCCTCAGCTTCTTGTTCCTCCACTGGAATACATCCTTTCCTCTGGGTCCGCCACTGATGGGCTTTCTGATTGGATGGAGCACGGCCAGACACGCTGTGCATCATTTGAATTGTGATGCGAGTGTGTGTGTGATTTGGCGAGTGTGTGTGTTTGTGTGTTTCATATGGCCGGCGTGTGCAGAGTAGTGCGCTCTTGTCTGCCTGGGGCAAGACTGTTGTGATGCTATATCCGTGGTCTCTCCAAGCTCCTGTCTCTCTCTGGGAGATCACATTAATGTCCTCATTATTATTATTATCATCATCATTACTACCATGACTATGCTGCCACATGAGGCCTGGCCTTAGCAAGCCAAACTTGGATAGACACCCAAGCGGTCCTGTGTGTTAGTGTGTACTTTACATATATACTGACTTGCTGCTGTGGACATACTGTCCTGTGGGTGCACAGGCGAGCTGCACACAGGATGTCACACACACCCGCTGTCGTCGAGACAATCTAACATTCCCCCATTTCACACAGCAAGTCCCCAATACAACACACAGAGAGAGAGCTACATATTTAGAACGCATCAACGTTTGGAAATAGTAAATAACTTTAATATACAATCGAAAAACACCACAGCATACACGTGAAATAGAAATGAACGTCTTTAAAAGTATTCCGGGTGGCTGCACATTTGTACTACAGTACCGTGCCCTGGTACCCTCAGAGTAGAGCAGGTGTGGTTCACTCAACCACGGAGCACTGCCTGATCCCTGGGGTTAAAGGCCCACAGCCCACAGTGCTTTCCCCAGCATCGGGCCAAAGTCCTGGGCCTGGCCTTCCAGAAGTCGCCTGGAGGTGGGAGGCTAAGGACTGAGGACCAACACTACCACCTCAGGGCCACTACTAAGTCTATCTAGGCTTGGTAGGTGGAGGGCGGAGGGGGGAGGGTGGCAGGGGTGAGAAACAAAGATGGAGACAATTCATTCCTGCTAGGAAGAAATGGCACTGACCACTGTGTGTGATAGCTCTAAGTGCAATGCCTGCTCCTATACCATAAGCCAGCTATATTGTACTTCCACATACTGTATATTAAAAACTCATTTTCTAATATACTGAGCCTTAAAATGAATTTGTATTTATATATGTACAATAAAACACAAACAGTGATTCAAAGCAACATACTGCTACAATCAACAATTTAACCCATCAGTGTTATTCTTTCACAAACAAATCATTCTTATGTAAATTATTATACAGTAATATGTATAGTGTAACATTATTGCAGTCCATCCCAACTGAAATAGTACCTGATAAGTCAATAGATGGTACACCGTACACAAGATATGCATTACATCATCAAACACATGCATGCATAGCACAACATGTCTCACAGCAACCCTACAGTACAGAGCCCCTGTCTAGACTTAGAGAAAAATAAATTCAGACACTTATTGTACTTTGTATCTAAAAGACCTTATTTCTACACAAACTCAAGCAATGCACGCTTGCACTAGTAAATGTGCAATTATGCACACCCACACAGACACACGAAGACGTGTGTGCGATTCTACGTAGTTCAGTAAAAATGTGAGGAACTTAGAGAGAGGTGGCCTGTGTAGCAGCACTTATTAAATTGAGGATGTGTTGTATGTTCTGTTTATCACACAGAACCACAACAATACATAAAATAAAACACAACATCGCTGCGTAATGGCGCATCTGATCCAATAGTGTTTTACTTATTAAATCTTGGTCAATCAGTGGAATGTTTTGTATCTAATGACTGACCCCTGATTTTGAATTTGGATGGTGTGTGTGTGGGTGCGTGGAGCTCCCTGACATTCTACAGAATGTAATTTAATGTAGTTAAAAGCCACAAGACTTCGGGCCATATTATTCCTCAGAGTTTGAGATAATTGGCTTTATCCGGCAAATCCACGCCACACACACACACACGCACCAATGTAGACCCAATCAGAGGAAGAAGTACAGGGTGGGGGTGGTAGAAACACAGTGTAAATAAATCATTGAGGAAAGCAGCATTGTTTTGCTGTTGTTGTTGCTTCTGTTTTTGAAATTGCTCACTTGGGGGTTGTCAGCACTGCTCCTCATTTACTCTGCGTGAAGGTGTGTGTGTGTTTGTGTGCATGTCTTGCGGTCCATGCGCATGTGTAACGTGCGTGAGTGTGTGTGGGGTTGTGATTGTGTGCGTAAGGGTTCAGCGAGGCAGGAGAAAGTGGCTGGCACATTTCCAACCCTGTACCCCCCCAGATCCACATCTTGAGAGACAGGGGCAGAGGAGGAGAGACAGGAACCCAGAGTGAGAGACAGGAAGTAGAGGAGGAGAGACAGGAACCCAGAGAGAGACAGGAAGTAGAGGAGGAGAGACAGGAACCCAGAGAGAGACAGGAAGTAGAGAAGAGCGAGGAAGGAAAGAGCAGGAGGTCAGCCATTAGGGGGTCCCTGTGTACTTAGTAGGCAGTAAGACTTATTTCCTGGGCAGTGGGACAGCTGATCAAACAGGAAGCTGAGCGGATATTCTCTAATGTTTGCATGGCTTTATACTGGCTAAAATAGTACGATTAGATCAACAACCTAATATATTGAGTAATGGTTATGGTCTTGATGTTACAGTGAAGTGGAATTTAAAAGACTTTAAACAAAGTTCCTCTTGTACTGTGCTAGAAAATGGTTGGAAAATGGTTTAACCAGTGTTGGAACAGTGTTGGAACAGTGTTGGAACAGTGTTAGAACATTGATGGGACAGTGGTAGGACAGTGTTTGAAAACAGAGTAGTGTTAGGCCCTTATTAGACAGGTGGTGTGACATATTCAGGGTTGGTGTAGGAGAAGCCTTGGAACTCATCCTGGTCCAGGTTCATGATGAAGAGCTTGTCTGTGGGAGTCAGATCTACCGGCATCTTGGTGAACTCCTTGTCAAAGTTGCATGTATCCTTGCTGTTCCTCTGTTCCTCAGAGAGAGAGAGAGAGAGAGAGAGAGAGAGAGAGAGAGAGAGAGAGAGAGAGAGAAAGAGAGAGGGAGTGAGTGAGAGAGGGAGAGAGAGAGTGGGGGGTAGAGAGCAAGAGAGAGAGAGAAAAGTGTTAACACGATTACTGATATTTCCCATCCCAGTGATGAGAAGATAGGTGAACATGTGGTCTTTAAGAGATAGAAGTCAAAACCCAGGCAAACGGAGACAGACAGACACACAGACAAGCGTAATGGATGAGAGAAAGGGAGGACAGGGACAGAGAAAGTAGAGGGAGAGAGTCCAAAGAAGGGAGGGGGAAAGAGAGACACCAAGTGAAAGAGAGAAATATGGAGAGATATGCCAAAGTGACTGAGGCCCATGGAGGTGGGAACGCTAGAATATCTAAGATACAGAGAGGCATAGAAAGAGTGTGCAAAAGATGTACAGAGGAGAAAGAGTGTGTGAAAAGTACAGAGGAAAAAGAGTGTGTGAAAAGTACAGAGGAGAAAGAGTGTGTAAAAGATGTATAGAGGAGAGAGAGTGTGTGAAAGAGGGCTATAGACATAAGAGAGATAGGGAGGAGGCAGAAAGGCAGATGTGGGGAAAAGCCGGGAAGAGAGAGAGATTAAGAAATAGAGCTAAAGAGGAAAGGCATAGCAACTTGGTGAAAAGCAGAGTGGGAGAGAAAAGGAAATGTGAGTGTGTCAGTCTGTCTGTCTGTCTGTCTGTCTGTCTGTCTGTATGTATGTATGTATGTATGTATGTATGTATGTATGTATGTATGTATGTATGTATGTACGTACGTACGTATGTATATATATATATGTATATGTGTGGCATTGGAGGGTTTATCTGGGCAGGACATTGTTAATGCACTGCTTGGCTCAGTGACTCCATGAAGAAAGAGAGACGAGAGAGAGATAGAGAGAGAGAGGAGGAAAGAGAGGGCGAGAGAAGGAGGGAGAGTGAGGTAGAGGGGAAGAGAAAGAACGTGATGGAGTGGGGGAGGGGCTGCATAGGCGCAGTAAACGAGGGCTGCTCTGATGTGAGAGCTTTGAACCATCTTGGAACACATACATACACACACACACACGGCGCACAGCACACACACACACTGCACACACACACACAGCACATACGAAATGTCTGTATAGAATATGCAGAGAGGAGGAGAAGGTTTTAATGCATGCATGGCTAGCCCCTGTTAGAAGACGCGCATGTGCGTAGGGATGTTCCATCTACACTAAGCAAAGGAAATGCAGAGGCCAAAATACTGTCACACACACATACAGGCTTAACATGCGCATGTGTAGATCTGAAGGCCAATGAGGTGCTCCACCTGTCACAGACGCTACAGCAAGAAACCAAAGAGGAGCCAACTAGACAGTCACACACAGTACAGGAGTACAGTACACTAACTGCATCACATCATCTCAGAGAGAGAAAGAGAGAGAGAGAGAGAGAGAGAGAGCGTGAGAGAGAGATGGACAGAGACAGATGGAGAGTGAGAGAGAGAAGGAGTGAAAGAGAGAGGAGGAGAGAGCGAAAGAGACAGAACTGGAGAGAACAAGAGAGAAAGATCATGAGTGCAACCAAATTGTAGTAGGAGAGGAGCAACAGCACAGAAAGTCAGTGAAAAAGACCAGACAGCCAAGCCACAACAGTAGTAGAGTAGGAATCACCAAGAGTAGCTTCAGAAGAGTAACAACAGTAACAACTCACAGAGAGAGAAAGACAGAGCGAGTTAGAGACAGCTAGAGGGTCACATCTAATTGACAGGTACGCTGACCGTCACCACTAACAAACACACAGAAATAGTTACCACGGAAACCAACAGCTGATCAGCTATTCAGGACACAAAAGAGAAACAACCACAGAGAGAGAAGGAAACCAGCCGGCCAGCCGACCAGCCAGCAGGAACAGTCAGAAACCACAAACGGGACAGAACCAGACACGAACAACCAGGACCCAGGACCCTGCTCAAGCCGTAGTGCTTTATGAGTTCGAAGGATGATAAACGTAGGCTGTATTCATTTTCCTTCTTATAGACTAAACATGCCTATTGATCTGCAGTGTGTTCTTAACCTGAGGCTGTGCAATGAGGCTGTGGCTGAGGATGTGTGGTGTGACAGACTTATCCTGCAAAGCCAAATGCAAACTGGGATTGAGTTGGGTTCTGGGTCTGTGGAGCAGAGAGGACAGAGGACGGTTGGAGAGCAGAGCTGAAATAACACATCTTCTCCTACCTTCTGACCACTCTCCTATGAAGGAGTAATCCACCCCAGGATACACCGGGACACCAGTCCCATCTCCAGGTCAGGTACCTTGCCATACGGTCCACTAGAGTCCCTGGTCTCACTGGGGCCTAACCAGGCACCGTGCACAAATGCATTCGAAATATGTGCAGCAGGAATATGTGTGTGGGTGGGCATGTGTGTGTGTTTAAAAAGACATTACATACGGCAACAATTTCAACAGTTCATGAGGAATTACATTTAAACGTCTTTCCATCCTCTTTCACACGCAAACATACAGCTTCCAGCTACACAGGGCAGTTTATAAGTAATGCCATCCATCTTAGCAGACTTCAAGTGCAGTCAACATTGAGAGACAGAGGAGAGAGATATGGCCCCTGGTATAGAGAGAGGGGGGAGGTGAAGAGAGAGAAGAAGGGGGGGAAGAGAGATGGAGAGGAGCCAGCTAACGAGAGAAACGGAGCAGGATGAAGAGACAGAGAAGAGAAAGAGGGAGAGAGAGAGGGGCGAGCGAGAGATAGGGAGGGGGGAAAGAGGAAAGAGAGAAAAGGAGAGAGGGGTGAAGAAAGAGGTAAGATAAAGATCAAGCCCTTGGTCTAGATATAAAGGAGAGATAACAGTTGCCTGAACCTGCACAATAAACGGTCCCCTGGGAGAAACCATTCACACACACACAACCTTCTTTTTGCCTTACTACATTCTACAGACAATTACTCTAATATACAATCATGGTTCTGATTCTTTAATTTCCTCCTCGTCCTCTCTCTCTTTCTCTGACTCTCTCTCTCTCTCGGGCAACCGGGGGCTTTTCAGGAACGAGAGGATTAGTGAGAGACGAGCTGATGTCAGCGGAGGAGGGTAGAGGGGGAAGCGCGGGCGGAGGAGCGCGGAGGAGGAGGAGGAGGAGGAGAGGAGCGAGGAGAGGGAGCGGAGAGAGCGAGTGAACGGCGGTATCAAACGCTGACCTGTTTTGGGCTGATAAGCTCAGTGTGCTTTGTGCAGAAGCCACTTGCTTTAATTTGGGGACTGCAACATTCAGAATTAATTAGCCCCAAGACTTGGTGCTGCTACTGCCACTGTAGCCTACTGCTGCTAATGTACATAATAATGAAGCCTACCACTGCTAACATGCAGCCAGTACAACACTGTTCATGTATATGTAGCCAACCATTGCTGAAATGCAAAGCCTGTCTAGCTTGCTATTGCTTGCCTGCTAGCTTGCTATTGCAAAAATACATGTAGACAAATATGTAGCCTACCATTGCTACCTGCTATTGGAAACATGTAAGCTAAAATACAGGCCTAAGACTGCTCACATATATGTCTCCTACCTTAGCTAACATACTGTACATGTAGCTTGTGACTGCTAGCATACATGCAGCCTGGTAAAGTGAAAATGCAAACTTCTCACATACAAGACTTTGCAGTGCAGTAGTAGTGGTGTGTGGTAGCTATAGTGAAGTGTACCAGCAGTAGTGTGTAGTAGCAGTAGCGACAGTAAGAGCGATGTGAACTTGGCAGTGTGGCTGAGTGCTTGTCCAGCTCTGTGGATCCCTACCTCAGCAGGACTCTATGTAGGCCATGTTCCTTATGTTATTTTCTTAAACTTATCAGGCCTACATGGACATCAGGGCTCTTATCATAAGTGGCAGCCATGAAATATGCAGAGCCCGTCGCGGGCCTTGCATCGCTCCCCTTCTCCTCCTCCTCTCCTTCTCCTCCTCTCCCTCGCCTCCCCCTCGCTTTTTCAAGCCCTGCATCACTGCAGACAAGGTACATGCTGCGTAGAAAGCAAGAAAGGAAGAGAGCGGGAGAGGGAAGAAAGAGAAGAAAAGACAACCTGGGGGATGAGTGACTTGAACACGGCCGACACAGTGTTAGTGTTTCGTCCACACCTCTAAACACATGTTAACCGCCACAGGAACACACTCCAGACACACAAAGTTCTGAACCGTGCAAGCAGCAATACCTCCCGAGTGCTTTTCATTTTCAAAGTTTATTGAATGTATACTTTTTTTCTGGAAAATACTTTGGCACATTGAAAGCATTTGAGAAGCGTTTGAGATATCTATCATACAAAGCACACAGGGTAGCAGGGATCGGTCCTCTTAAGCACTGAGAGTCAATCCCACTGTTTGTTTTTTTATTTATCAAACATGAGCTGAGGTTAATATAGTTCATGCACAAAGTTGCCTTCTCTGTCAGTGCACAGCCAATAGAAAACAACATACACAGTTCAGCTGGAAACAGTTCTCACCCGATGCTTCTACAATACTGACCGCATTTGTTTACAAGACACATATCATAACATTTGACACAGGTTTCTCTCTATATTTTTATATATGTATGTATAGGTATTGGTGGTTGTTGTTGGTCGTAATCGCAAAAACAGAAGCCTGCCCTGTTCTTATCTACAAAGCACATTTTGGCAGAAACGAGACAGCTAGGTTGGCTCTGCAGACGAAGAGCCCAGAAACACCCCTCTATATCCTCTCCTGCTCATTATAACAGCTAGCTCGCAAACAGCACTGCAGAGGGGTCTCTCCTACGGAGCACAGACACAGCACTGCAGAATGGTGACTCCTAGCACCGACACAGCGCTGCGGAATGGTGTCTCCCGGCACAAACACAGCACTGCAGAGTGGTCTCTAATACAGAGCACAAACACAGCGTTGCAGAATGGTGTCTCCCAGCACAGACACAGTGCTGCAGAGTGGTCTCTCTCACAGAGCACAGACACAGCGTTGCAGAATGGTATCTTGTATCACAGACACAGTGCTGAAGAATGGTGTCTCCCAGCACAGACACAGCGCTGCAGAATGGTGTCTCCCAGCACAGACACAGCAGTGTCCTAAAGTCCTAGCCCACTATAGCAGCCCTCTACCTGACACTCTGTAAGCAGCTGTGGAGCTCCCTCAAGGCCCTCTGATGATCAGTCTGATATGATGAAGCACCAGATAACTAGGGGTAACCACTGGTAACCTGCAACTGCCACCACTCGGTTCAGCAGCAGTCGCCATGGTTACTAAGACGGACTACAGCCTGCTGGGGTTGCCATGGTAACTGACGCCTCCCCCTGCCCCACCTCTCCCTCCCCCCTTTCTACTCTATATTCCACTCAGCAGGTTAGTTCTGATCATGTCTACCACAGGATTATTGCTAGCTTGGGTACAGCGAAACAAAACAACAGAACAGACAGGACTTCCTGTCTGACGCGCAGAGCTCCCAGCAGCAACTCATTCACAGCTCTCCGATCAGACAGCAGTATTTCACAGCAGTAATTAAAAACCACCAGTTACATTATGGATACACACAATCCGGTCCTGCTTGCTCAGATAAGTACATCAGATAAATATCTTTCCATGTCTCTGGAACAAACCACAGGACAATGTAAACGGGGGGTTGGGCCAGACCAAGCCTGGTTTAGGGGGAGAGGGGGATGATGGAGGGGTGCCTGAAGGACGTAGGTGTGGCTAAACAAAGGCTTGTTATGCGGACCTTCATCACAACACCACAGAAGCTAACACACGCTCAAGCAGGTGTGCACCGCCACACATACACACCTTGTAAACATAAACCTTTTTTTTATCATGCTTTATAACAAACCAAACCTTTGTTTCTCTCATTGCTTATATGTATACTAGAGAGGGAGGATTGGTACTATCTATCACTATGTAGCTAACTTCGCTCCAGGCATAACAAAAAAAAGAAACTCATGCAAACATATCTGAATTAACATTCCAGTTTCTGCTGGTGAGCCTCTGTCATCCAAAGGCATGACAATGACCCACACCAGAGAAAGCAAAAGGACCTGAAATAACCAAGGAGCAAGAAAACTGATACCACAAATTACACACATTCTAGGTTATCATAAGGAATGCAGAAAGTTATGTGAGACATGTGAAAGCTTGTGCGTGAGAGCATATATACGTGCATGTGTGTGCGAGAGCAAGTGTGTGCTTGCACGTGTGTGTGCGCGCGTGTGTGCGCGCGTGTGTGTGCATGTGTGTCAGGACTGTGTAGCGTACTTTCTCTCAGTGTGGGACTGTAATATGGTGAGAAGTAAGTCTGCGTGTATGTGTGTAATGCATGTGTGTGTGTCTGTTTCTGTATGCTGTATCTGTGTGTGTCTTTGCGCTGGGCCTTAGCTCTGTGTTGGACTAGCAGAGGGGAACTCGGGGTTGATGAAGGAGAAGCCCTCAAACTCATCCTGGTCCAGGTTCTGGATCACTTCTTGGTCTGGGGGGGTCAGGACTGGGGGATGGCGGGTGAAAAAACGATCAAAGTTCTCCGCCTCCTTTCCGCACTGTGGTGGTGGGTGTGGGTGGAGGGGGTGGGGAGGGGGGGGAGGGGGTAGAGAGGAGAACAAGAGAGAGAGATGGTGATGGACGGAGCATGGCGTGAGAAACCCCCCAAAAAAGTCTGAAAATCAAGCACGGCGTAACCGCAAATCCTTAGCGCGGGCGTTACTTCTGAAGCACGGAGCATGAAGAACACAGCCACCTTCATCTGAGCCCGCTCCGCTCCCAAGCTGTGCACGGACAGCACAGCACTTCACAGGACTGATCCGATCAATCACACACACGCGCACGCACGCGCGCGCACACACACACACAACAGGACCAACACGTACAGACAGACGGATCACACTTATGAGGAACAGAACGAATGCTGGGCGGACGGAAGGAAAGCTAGATAGAGGGTAGGGAACACAGGAAGGCTGTGTGGCAGAGAGATGAATGACAAGAGATGAGGCCTGGCAGACAAACAGGAGAGCACATCTAGAACGACAGACATTCAATAAAACTCCACAGTCTTGTCAGGTGAGTTCTGCCAGTCTGACAGCCAGATAGGACTGGACAGCTGAGGACTGAGGGGAGCCAACACCAAGTATATACAGACGTTTCTTAAGGATTCAGCCCTGACGGACACACAATAACTAAGGGTGCAGTGAGAGACACGGAAGATGTACTGAGAGAGAGAGAGAGAGAGAGAGAGGGGGGGGGGCAAGGAGATATGAAGAGAGAGACAGAGAGGTAAACAGATAGGGAGGTAGGGAGGGAGAGAAAGAAAGAGGAAAAGAGATGGAGAGAGAAAGAGATGGCGAGGTAGAGAGATGGAAAGGTGGAGGCAGAAAGAGAGAGAGACACAGAGGTAGAGAGATCAGAGAACACGTGTTAGCAGAGACGTCAGAAGAGCATGAAGCTACTCCTGAATGCTAAACACCTCAAGTTCAAATGGTGACCCCTTAGTCACACACACACACACAGACACATACATACACAAACATACACACACACACACAAACACACACACAAACACACACAGTGGCCTGCTCCAGATTCCAGGACTTGCCTCCTACATTCAGCTGAGGTCAGTTGTATTCCGATGCAGCCCCATCAGGGCAGAAGACAGCTGCATGAAGAACTCAGAAAAACCCCTTAACAGCAGTGTGGCCCCTGGCTCTTTATGTATGTGTGTGTGTGTGACTGCATGTGTGTGTGTTTTCATATGACATCATCCTAACCTTATTCTACTTACGGTCGACCTGATTTCGCTGTTACTGGACCATAGCAACATATAGAACCAATTCAGGCCTTTAGCTAAAATGGCACGCACACACACACACACACACTCCTGCCTGTAGCAGGAACAACAATAGAATCTCCCATCCAGGCAGTGATCTGAACGAGCAGGCTAAACGACACAGCCCACAGTCTCATCTGCATGTCATTCTTAGCTCTAGCCTCCTCTATCCCTGCAACCAAACACAGGAACACACTAATAACCGAGCCATAATCGCACACACGGACACACGCGCATGCACGCACGCACACACACATTACCAAACCATTGACCCTGCTGTACCGCAATCAGTGTCTCATATGGGCCTGATTCCCCTCGCTCGCCCTTGTGGGTACTAGCACTGACTCATTGGGCTGAATGTGAACCCTAATGTGTGTGCGCGCGTGTCTGTTTGTGCTTCTAGTAGACCACTGGTTTTTAGCAGAGGGTAAGAGATGGTGTGTATGTGAGCATGTGTAAGTGTGAGTGTGAGAATGTGTGTGCGTGTGCTTTCACCCAGTGTATGTTCCATCAAGGACTGAGAATTGAGGCGAGAGCTTTTCTCTGTCCTCACAGATCGACCTGTCCACTGCCATTAGGATCACAGTTACCACGGCGACTGCTGGGGGTGGGGGTGGGGTGGGTTGGGTTGGGGTGCTATGGCAACACGACTGACACCACCCCCTCATCAACAGAAAATGTTGTGACACAAACACACGCGCACAACACACAAATACTGCAGAAAGACAAGCCTGCCTCAAAAAGCAGTCTCAACGACAGTGGTAGCACAGGGAGAAAGGGGAAAGGGAACGAGGAAGACAGAAGAGTACAGAGATGGAGAGGGGAGAGGGGGATAAGAGAAGTAGAGGGAGAGAGAGATAGAGATGTAGAGGGGAGAGGGGGATAAGAGAAGTAGAGGGAGAGAGAGATAGAGATGTAGAGGGGAGAGGGGGATAAGAGAAGTAGAGGGAGAGAGAGATAGAGATGTAGAGGGGAGAGGGGGATAAGAGAAGTAGAGGGAGAGAGAGATAGAGATGTAGAGGGGAGAGGGGGATAAGAGAAGTAGAG
>BROE01000018.1:6612784-6825772 GCA_036571765.1 Plecoglossus altivelis | reverse complement strand
GTCTCAACGACAGTGGTAGCACAGGGAGAAAGGGGAAAGGGAACGAGGAAGACAGAAGAGTACAGAGATGGAGAGGGGAGAGGGGGATAAGAGAAGTAGAGGGAGAGAGAGATAGAGATGTAGAGGGGAGAGGGGGATAAGAGAAGTAAAGGGAGAGAGAGATAGAGATGTAGAGGGGAGAGGGGGATAAGAGAGGTAGAGGGAGAGGGAGATAGAGATGTAGAGGGGAGAGGGGGATAAGAGGGGTAGAGGGAGAGAGAGATAGAGATGTAGAGGGTAGAGGGGATAAGAGAAGTACAGGGAGAGAGAGAAAAAGATTGGAGATGTAAAGGGGAGAGGGGGATAAGAGAGATAGAGGGAGAGAGAAGAGAACAGAGATGTAAAGGGAAAGAAGGGGTAAGAGAGGAGAGGTAGAGGGAGAGAGAGAATAGAGTGATAGTCAGGTGGGGAACACACGGAGAGATCACAGCTTCTGGAGTTGGCAGGAACATAATGAGCTGCTAAACACACACACACACCCACCCATACGCGCACGCACCCCCACATCCCCACGCGCGCCCCCCCTCCCTCCCTGCTCCATGCCCCCCCCCACCACCCCGCCCCGCGCACACACCCACTGTCTTTCTTACAATACCTGTAAACCCACTTCCCACTCCACTGCCCTTTTTCTTTTCCACCTCCCTCCCCCCTCTTTCCTCCCTCTTTTCCTTCCTTCCTCCCCCCTCTTCTCTCCCTCCCCCTCTACCCTGTGCCTGTGCTCCTGGCAGAGAGAGGTGAGGGCTGAGGTGAGACTGCCCTGGGCACCGTCTGGCCTGCATGAATAAATGAGAGAGAAAATGAGCGGATGAAAGAGAGAGACAGAGAAAGATAGACAGAGAGACAGCGAAAGACAGGGAGAGAAAGCCGGAAATACAGAGAGAGAGAGAGAGAGAGAGAGAGAGAGAGAGAGAGAGGGAGATAAAGAGATAAAAACAGACACGAGAGAGAGAGAGCGAGGAGGAGAGAGCAGTAGAGCAGAGCACCGGAACGAAGGCAGTGGGTTGAGAGAGAGATAAAAAGAGAGAGGAGGAATCCTGCCATCCTTCTTATCAGGTCTTCAGATTATGCGGGACTACAAATCTGTCTTTGAATGAGCGCTCTTCACTGAAGGCATGTCTTAGTGTGGGATTAGGCCTAATCTACGGCTGGTGAAGCAGCCCAATGTACACCACTACAGTGAGCTGCTACAGTCCTTGGTCTGCCATGACCTTCCTACAGCAGTACGACTGATAGTTTGGACTCTGCGCTGGACTCTGGACCACATCAACCAAAGGCCTCAGCAACTCCAAAGACCATCTTCAACAGTCTCATCACAGCCCACCTCATTACCACCATCACCATCAAACCCTTCACCACTTTTCCCCTCATCATCATTATCACCATCATTATCACCCTCATCATTATCATCTTCGTCATCATCCTTATCACCACCATCACCATCATTATTTTGATCATACAGGTCTACTTACCTGGATACGTGTTTCCACAGGAAGACAAAAAAGGCATTAGGAGGACAGTAGAAACAGGAAAGAAAACAAGAGATGGACATTGGAAGGAGAGGAGAGGAAAGAGGGTGTGGGTAGGGGAAGGATCAGGAGGGACAAAGGTTGGGGTGAGGA
This sequence comes from Plecoglossus altivelis, assembly GCA_036571765.1. Classification (NCBI taxonomy): domain Eukaryota; kingdom Metazoa; phylum Chordata; class Actinopteri; order Osmeriformes; family Plecoglossidae; genus Plecoglossus; species Plecoglossus altivelis. The sequence continues at coordinate 6,824,114 of BROE01000018.1, read as the reverse complement.
GGGGAGGGGAGGTGATGGCTGGGGTGAGGAGAGGAGGGGAGGGGAGGTGATGGCTGGGGTGAGGATAGGAGGGTAGGTAAAAGTTGGGGTGAAAAGAGGGAGGGTAGGTGAAGGTTGGGGTGAGGAGAGGAGGGGTGGGTGAAGGTTGGGGTGAGGAGAGGAGGGTAGGGTGGGTGAAGGTTGGGGAGAAAATAGGGAGAGTAGGTGAAGGTTGGGGTGAGGAGAGGAAGTGTGGGTGAAGGTTGGGGTGAGGAGAGGAGGGTAAGGGGGGGTGAAGGTTGGGTTAGGGTTGCAGTTGGAAAAACTTACAGCCTTGGGTTTGAACGGGGGCTGGACTTCCTTATTCTCCAGCTTCTCCCAGTCCATGTAGCGGAAGAAGCCGTGCTCCCTGATGTCCCTCTCCCCCTCCGGCCCGCAGCCCAGACGCTTCCCTGGGTGCTTGGTCATCAGCTGGACAGGACAGGGTTAGAGGTCAGGGTTAGGTGTCAGCAAAAAGGTCTAACCTAACCTGTATGTCCTTTAAAAAAATGAATTAGCTGTCTGTCTATTTACTTAACCATCTATTTATCCATCCAAAGATCTACCACTCACCCATTCATCCATTTATAACACTCTGCTCATGCATATGTCCTTACCTTCTCTGTTCTGAGACTAGCAGGTATTTAAACCCTAAAGGGCTTTCAGAACCCGTGCCTGCTCTAAGTACAGTTCATTCATCTTGATCCCAATCACTGTTTCCACACACACTGTGGCAGGGCCCTTACTAGGTCTGGGCCTGCAACACCTCACTAAGCAGGGCCCACCTCCCCTAGGAGACCTGGTCATAACTCATTACATGAACACTTAAACAACACTAACCATAGGTAGTCTGAATTTCAGATGTACTTAAACAGTGTAGGGGCAACATAGACACGCACACACACAGGAATGTGCTGTTTGATGCAGTGTATTTGATAGAGTTGAAATCCTCCATCATTTTTCGTCAGAATACTTCTTGCACTTTTGAACAGTGATACTACACACTGCATGGATGAGCTGTGGCTTTTGTCTGTGTGTGTGTGCAGATGTGTGCAGAGTGGAAGAGTGTGTGAGAGGAAGTAACTGTGCGTGTGGTTGTGGTTGTGTGTGTGTGTGTGTCTGTTTCGGGTGTGGGAAAGCAAGTGTATGTTGGGACAAACGGCTGTTTGACTAGGTGTTGAGTAGTTGAGTTGAACACGTACAGCGTTCAGAGTAGTCAGGACTGAAACAGAACAAGCCAAGCCTTTATAGGCACCTTGGTGTCCATTAAATATGCATGGGGCTGTGAAGTATTACAGCATGGCTGTGTTAGCAAGGGAGAGGCAGGGGATAGGGCAGGTCCCTACTCACTCACTACACACACACACACCCTGCCCCGCCCCCACAGTGGGCCCGTAGAGTGTAGCATGCATTAGTGATGATTATTGAGCATAGTTCTACTACAGTAGATCTCCACCAGAGCATGAAGGCCTGGCTGCCCCGCCCACGCTTCCCTCTGGTCCTGATAGGGTTAACGCCGGCGTGTGCATTTGCGTGTGAGGGCAGGAGCGTGTGCGCGTACTGGTGTGTGAGTGTGTAACCATATGGTGAGGAGGTGTGTGGAGGTGTGTGGAGGATGGCGAGTGTGTGTTTGCGCTTTGTGGGGCAGATAGAAGTGGTAGTGGAACACATACTGTAAACCAGCAGGGTGCCACAAAGTAAAGGGTGAGAGAGGGAGGGGAATATGAAAGCTAGAACGATTGAAGGACGGAATGAAAGATAAAGTACAAAGGGAATGACGGAGATAGCAACAGGGAGACAGACAGAAAGACGGATGGTGAGAGACAGAGAAGGAGAGCGCACATGGAATGAGCAGAGCACAATGGAGTGAGAGGAGGGAGGGGAGGGGAGGCACGGGGAAGAGAGAGGAGAGTAAAAGAGAGAGAGAGGGCAAGAGAAATAAAGAGGAGGCAGAGGGAGAGGAGAGCAGCACGTCTGGATAGCAGAGACCTCTGACATTTCCTACCCTTTCTGCAGCATGACAGATGAGAGGAGGGGAGGCCACAGGATTATCAATAGGATGACTGTGTGTGTGTGTGTGTGTGTGTGTGTGTGTTTGCGTTTAGGCAAGTTCCTGTGTGATCTTACTACCGGTATAGGATAGGTTCTGCCTATAGCAGTGGCTGATCTAGGGGGTCGCAGGAACCATATCCTTGAAGGCTGAGGCCTAGACAGAAGACTATATCTGACCCAGACTGACTGCTCTTCTCCTAGTCTAAGACCTAAAGATCAATATACCAAGGATGAGACACATCAACTGATTACCCAAGAGTCCTTGCATATTTTGCAGATATAAATTAGTCATGGAGCAACATGGGGCCAGCTGAATGTCTACAGTGAGGGAAGCTAAATTTGTATCTGGCCTGTAGGTGTATCTGGCTTCTAGGTGTTTCTGGCCTTTAGGTGTATCTGACCTCTAGGTGTTTCTGGCCTCTAGGTGTATCTGGCCTCTAGGTGTTTCTGGCCTCTAGGTGTATCTGACCTCTAGGTGTTTCTGTCCTTTAGGTGTATCTGACCTCTAGGTGTTTCTGGTCTCTAGGAGTATCTGGCCTCTAGGTGTATCGGGCCTCTAGGTATATCTGGCCTCCAGGTGTATCTGGCCTCTAGGTGTATCTGGCCTGTAGGCGTTTCTGGCCTCTAGGTGTATCTGGCCTCTAGGTGTATCTGGCCTCTAGGTGTATCTGGTCTCTAGGTGTATCTGGCCTCCAGGTGTATCTGGTCTCTAGGTGTATCTGGTCTCTAGGTGTATCTGGCCTCTAGGTGTATCTGGTTTCTAGGTGTATCTGGCCTCTAGGTGTATCTGGTCTCTAGGTGTATCTGGCCTCCAGGTGTATCTGGTCTCTAGGTGTATCTGGTTTCTAGGTGTATCTGGCCTCTAGGTGTATCTGGTCTCTAGGTGTATCTGGCCTCTAGGTGTATCTGGCCTGTAGACGTTTCTGGCCTCTAGGTGTATCTGGCTCTAGGTATATCTGGCCTCTAGGTATATCTGGCCTCTAGGTGTTTCTGGCTCTAGGTATATCTGGCCTCTAGGTGTATCTGGCCTCTAGGTGTATCTGGCCTCTAGGTATATCTGGCCTCTAGGTGTATCTGGCCTCTAGGTATATCTGGCCTCTAGGTGTATCTGGCCTCTAGGTGTATCTGGCCTCTAGGTGTATTTATGTGTACTATACACAGTTGGTCATCATCATGTATAATTCCACTGGATTAAAGACATATCAAGAACAAATCGTCCAAATCGTAACTCAGTTTGACGATCGTTGGCATGTTGCGTTTGCATTGTGGTTCATTACATTTACTTTGGCTCAGTTTGGTTTCTGTTGCTATAGGTGAGGAGTTGTCTCAGGTTCCATGAAATCTGAACTTCAACGTCGTGATGAAGTGATTTAATGTTCTTAACCTTGATATATTGATATATTCCCATTCCCATATTTCAATGCTATCAATTGTGTTGCATCAGTGGAATTCAACCAGAAGATGATATAATTCCAAAGGGCTACTGGGAAATGTTGCCTTCTTTTTTCGCATTAACTCAGTGTTTAATTTATTCGTGTAGCTCTTTAGTTTAATTTAAGAAATCATTTTTAGAGGGTAGTTCATGGTATTTAGTTATTTGAAGTAAATCGGATACCGGGAACACCTGTAAAAAGTAGCTAAAACCTAAACATTTTAGTTTGTGGTAATGACAAATTATCTCCAATTTAATTCAACTTAATTTCCTGATCATCGTCGGCTGTAGTCAAGGTTTTTGTCATAGTCAAATTGATAACAGTTTTGGAGCATGTTACACAAAATTGTTTTAGTTGAATTTCGGTAAAAGCTCTTCCAGTGCACCACTCCTCACCTGGCACCCAGTCTAACCACTGCATGTTTTAGTCCTACAGCTTACATGAATGCTACGCTATCAATAGCTAAGCTTATGCTAGTGATAATATCACCAAGCTCTCAAGTGTTTTAAGGGGGTGTGTGTGAGCGTGCGTTAAAGTGTGTTCGTGTGCGTGTTTGAGTGTGTGCGTGGGAGAGAGTGAGAGACAGAAGATCAGAGAGACATTCTAGTGAAGAGCACTGTAGCATATCTTAAATGGGTCTGCATGCAGATGAGAACACGCTGATCAATTGCGAGAGAGAGTGAGGGGGGGAGATAGAGTGTGGGAGATGGGGGAGGAGAAAGAGAGTGAGACAGCAAGAAGGAGAGAGAGTTAGAGGAGGAAGATAGGGAGGTAGAGACAGAGATGGAGAGAGGAGAGAGAGGTAGAGACAGAGATGGAGAGAGAGAGGATAGGGAGGTAGAGACAGATGGAGAGAGGATAGGGAGGCAGAGTCATAGACGGAGAGAGAGAGGATAGGGAGGTAGAGACAGAGATGGAGAGAGAGGATAGGGAGGTAGAGACAGATGGAGAGAGGATAGGGAGGCAGAGACATAGATGGAGAGAGAGAGGATAGGGAGGTAGAGACAGAGATGGAGAGAGAGGATAGGGAGGCAGAGACATATATGGAGAGAGAGAGAGGATAGGGAGGTAGAGACAGATATATATAGAGAGAGGATAGGTCTGAGCTGTGGGGGGACAAGGGAGCATCCATACATTGCTCTCTCTCTCTGTTTCTGAGTGTGTGCGCGTGTGTGTGCATGTGTGTGCGTATGATTACTGGGGGCACTGAAGCGCAGCGTCAGAGGATGAGACAGAGGAGTGCTTGATGGAGAGAGCTGAGTCCATTTAAGGCAGTAATCAGCTCACACACATATATGCGCCAACACGTAGACAAGCGGTGCGAGCACACAGACACACACACAGACACACACACAGACACACACACACACACACATTGACACAAACAGTCTGTGTTCATGGGAATGACTGTCTGAGAGAAGGCTTCTGTTTACCGTGGCAACAGTGATGCTACGGCCTGCTCTCCAAAGTGTGATTAAGAAAGAGCACGCCGCACAAACATACACAAACATAAATACACAAACGCACGCACGCACGTACGCACAAATGCACACACAGACACTCAAGGAACTTTTCCGCGCTGACGGAAATGTCAGGGCTTCATTTGGTATTGGGTGCTATTCAGAGGCTTGTTGGGAGAGGACAGGGGAATCTGACAGCTTCCACGGATAACTGAGCTCACAGTGCAGGCTTAAACTATTAGAGCTGCTCTCTGCCTCTGCCTGCGTGTCTGTGCGGGAGTGTTGGTGTGCGCGCTCAGAGAGATAGAGAGGATGTACAATACAGAGAGAGACGGGGGAAAAAGAAAGAGAGAGAGAGACAGAGAGAGAGAGAGAGGGAGAGAGAGAGAGAGAGGAGGAAGCTTAACAATGAACACTGCAGAGAAAGAGAGGGAGGGCAACTCTCTTTCACAGTAGAGGTGAACAGTGTTGTTACACACACCACATACACTTCCTCACAACATGTTCAATTATGCAGCTCATCTTGATGACCCCTCCCCCCCAACCCACCTCCTCCGTTGCTTGGCAATGACGTGCGTGTGCCTGTACACGTATCATTGCAGCGCGTGCGCTGTGTTTTTGCGTGCGCGTGCGTACCTGTGCGTGCAGACTCACCCCTTTGCAGATGGCGACAGCCTCTTTGGACATGGACTTGGGGTAGGACACATGGTGCTCCATGATGGACTGGAACAGCTCGTCCTCGTCTTCACCGTCGAAGGGAGGCTGGGGAGAGAGGACACGCACACGCACACACACACACACACACACACATGTACAGGCCAACACATGCACAAATTCATCTTAAGGTTTCCCAAAAGCCCTCCTGCCCAATCCATATGCACACATACACTCACACACACACACACAGACAGGCCCACAGACTGACCTGTCCAGCCAGCATCTCATACAGCAGCACTCCGAAGGCCCACCAGTCCACAGACTTCCCGTAGGGCTGGTATGCGATGATCTACAACACACGGCATGATGGGAAGAAAACGGTCTGTAGGAGGGTCATTTGGACTCCTGGTCGTTAGTTGCATGCGTGGTGTGGCTTGTGGTTGAGTACAGTGTGCGCTCATGGGTGTGTGTGTGAGAGAGTGTGTGTGTGAGAGAGTGAGTGTGTGAGTGAGTGAGTGTCAGCACAGGTGAGATGTGTGACCTGCTGAAGTCACAATGCATTAAGCACTCCATAACAACATCAATAATACAGCTCTGGAAAGTGTGTATGTAGGCACAACACACACACGCACGCACACACACACCTCAGGAGCGATATAGTCGGGCGTGCCGCAGAAGGTCTTGGTGGTGACACCGTCCAGCATGTTCTCCTTGCACATCCCAAAGTCAGCTATCTTAATGTGACCCTCCGCATCCAGCATTACGTTGTCCAATTTCAGATCCCTGTGGACGATAATACACACACACACTTAGATGCAGAGTAACACACTTACACACTGAGTAACACGCATCCAAATCAGGTAAACAGGGATATTGGTCTGACACTTCAAGGTATTGTCTGGAGAGAAATTAGGTGTGTGGTGTGTGCGGTGGATGTGAGGTGTGTGTGAGAGAGATGTGTAAGAGGTGTGTGAGGTGCGCGGAGAGCGTGTGTGAAGTGTGTGAGATGTGCGTGTGAGAGGGATGTGAGGTGTGAGTGAGGTGGGACGTTACCTGTAAATGATGCCCTTCAGGTGCAGGAAAAAAAGGCCTATGGCAATCTCTGCGGCATAGAACCTACACACACACACACACACACATTCACACACAGGAAGGGGGAGGAACGGAGACAGAGGGAAAGAATATCCGTTTATTTGAGGGATGAGAGTAAAGGTCATGGCTGTCTCTTCTGTGCCAGATATCAGCTGATAAGATCAACAGGAAGCAGCAAGATGCACATCCTGTCGACACTGCTGCTGTGTGTATGTGTGTGCGTCATCACGTGCGTGAGTGCGGGCATGTTTGTGTGTGTGCACGTGTGTGTTTGTGTGTGTGCATGTGTTTATACTCACACAGCATGAGGTTCCTTGAACTTGCCAACCTGCTGTATTTGATACATCAGGTCTCCACCATTGATGTACTCCATTACAAAGTACAAGCGGTCCTGGGGAGGTAAAGAGAGAGATAGAGAGAGAGAGATAGAGACAGAGAAAGAAAGAGAGAGAGAGGGTTAGGAGAGAGGTGGAGGGTTAAAAAAACCCAGGGACATAAACCGCCTCAGCATCCATACACACCAATCCAGACTAGTGCAGGATTGTAACTACTGTACCCTTGCAGTAGCATGCACTTGGGTGTGACTGTGTGTATGTGTGAAGGGGACTGAGAGCTGACTGGGAATGAGAGGAAGGACAAGAGACGTGTGTGTGTATCTTTGTGTCTACAGCATGTCTGCGTGTGTGTTTGCCTGCTATAGTGTGTGTGAGTATGTGTGTGTGTGTAATTGCTTTTTCTCCCATCCTGGTAAGTCCTGTTTGAGCAGCTTCCTAGGAGGCAGCCTGACGTCCTCTGGTCAGGGAATTACTGTCTGAGAAGGATTAACTACTTCAAGGGTGTGTGCGTGTTTGTGTGTGTGTTTGTGTATGCATGTGCAATTGCGTCTTTGTGTGCCGTGCGTGCGCGGACGCGATTGTGTCTTTCCGTGTGGGCGTACGTCAGCGTGCGCGCGCGCGCGCCTGTCCAGGATTGTTGTCCTGTGCGTGCGCAGGTGTGTGATTGTCTCTCAGCATGTGTGTGTGTGTGTGTGTGGTGTCTGTGTGTGTGTGTTGTGCTGGCGGGTACCATGGTCTGGAAGCAGGAATGCAGTTGTGTGAGGAAGGGGGGTTTCCCAGCCAGGGCCAGGACCCTCTTCTCCACCATGGTGCACTCCACATCATCATCCTGGATCACCACGTCCTTCTTCAGGATCTTGATGGCGTACAGCTCCTCTGTGCCTTTGCGCTCTGCCAGCATTACCTGGAGGGACACACACGCACGCGCCCCCCGCGCCGCACGAGTGTGTGAGACGCAGAGATGGAAAACGTGCGAGCGGGTGTGTTTGGAGAGAGTTTTAATGTGTGTGTGTGCGTTTACGGTACATGCTAGTGTGTAGCCCCCACCCTTTACGTGTGTGTGCGTCTATGTGTGTGATGGTGAGTGTCAATAGGAGGTGGAGGGTGATGGCCAGGGGCAGAGGACAGAAGCAGATGAGAGTGTTTAGACGGAAAGAAGGAAAAGGAGAGAGAGACAGAGAGACAGACAGAGAGAGGCAGAGAGAGACACAGAAAGAGAGAGATAGAGAGAAATAGGCAGTGAGAGAGAGACAGAGAGAGACAGAGAGAGAGAGATTGGCAGCAGTCAAGCAATTCAGAAACATATTCTCCATAATCGAGAAATCTGGAAAAACATCTGCTCACAATCGCGCCTCTAGGACACACGTGCACGGGTGGGAGCATTCAAAACCCCTTCTGTTTCCGTGGAGATGGGAGGGATGGACCTGGGTGAGCATGAGTGTATTTATGACTTTCCACTGTCTCTGTGTTAGTATGTAGTAGTGTGTTCGTGTGTGTGTGTGTGCGTGTGTGCGTGTGTGTGGTAGGGACACATGAAAGAAGGAGGGGAGGAAGAAAGAGTCGATTGCTTCTTACTTCTCCTTCACCAAGCTCAAAATAACTTCCAAAAGACAGAAGCTTTCCAATGTGGTCCCATCGTCCTGGTCCCTCTGTACAAGCCAGACTAAAGCATATGACTGTTTTACCCTTGGTGTCTTTGACTCCAACGTCCTGTTTCTCTATGGAGCCTCAATAAAGCCCTGCCTTCTTGAACACGGAGCTTCTGTCTCACTGTCATCCGCCTCAACCTTTTCAAGGAGTCCATGTGAGAGGAGAAGTTGAAGGAAACTTTGGTTCGGTTAATAAATATGCAGCTGGGAAAGCTAATGGGACTGGCGAGGGGCTGGGATTTTACCGAGGCACAAACGGATACAGAGACTTTAAAAGCCGAGAATTCAGACGTGCCTCGTCTCGGGGGTGTTTGTCTGCGTGTCCAGTGTGTGGGTCTGCGGTGAGTGTGTTTGTGCGAAAGTGTTTTTCCCTGACATGCCCATATGGTGACAGTGTGACTCTATGTAAATACAAACTCAGTAAAGTTGAGATTCAGAGAGGACACCATCTGTTCTTATACTCTGCACACCCTGCCACAAGGACACACGCTGGAGAAGCACATGTCAACATTAGACATCAACATGTCACAGGGAGAGACTGCGATATCATAAGGAGAGGCTGCGACGTCATAAGGAGAGGCTGCGATGTCATAAGGAGAGGCTGCAATGTCATGAGGAGAGGCTGCGATGTCATAAGGAGAGGCTGCGACGTCATAAGGAGAGGCTGCGATGTCATAAGGAGAGGCTGCGATGTCATAAGGAGATGCCGCAACGTCACAGGTAGACATGTCACAATAAGGTTACTATATCACTGGATAAGACAAGGAGGAACACAAATTCTAGTGGTGACATCAGTGTCATAAAGATAAAACGTTCCCAAGGAGATGAAAACATGTCTTAAGGAGACATAATTATGCCATAAGCTGACATTACGGTGTCATAGGGAGTCATTATCATTTCAGAAGGGGACATTATCATTTTATAAAGTGGAAGTATCATGTCATGAGGAGACGTAATCCTGTCATGAGGAGACGTTCCAGCGTCGAAGGAGCCATTCAGAGACATCTTTGCTTCTGAACAGAGCTTCTGAACAGAGCTTCAGCAGGTAGCCGGTGGCTAGGCAGCCGTCCATAGTGCTGCATAAGGGTGGAGAATGTATTGCGTCTAATGGCTTCTGCATTAGCTTCAGACGGCACACAGGGCAAACACGTAGCCCCTGACCCATGGATGCAGACAGATAGGTGTGTGTCTGTCTGTCTGTGTGTGTGTGTTTGTTCAATATTCCAGTAATGATCAACTCTGTCTCTCCCCACTGATGTATCCATATCGCTTTAAATGCCTGTTGCTATGGAAACAGCAGGCAGCCAGAACAGAGGTCTAGATAGACAATGCCGACTCTCTTTTCTTTCGCTCGCTACCTCTCTCTTCCTTTATCTCTCTTGTCTGTTTCTCCCTCTATCTCATTTACCATTTCTTCTTCGCACTCTTCTTCAACCTCTTTTTTCTCGCTCAGTCTACTTCTCCTTCCCTCCATTTCTCCTTGTCTTTCTTAGAACCTTTCACATCTCTTCCTCCTTTGCTCTGCATTGCCAAAAATCATTTTCTCGCTCGCTCGCTCGGCTCCTCTTTCTGCTCCTCTCTCTCTCTCTCTCTCTCTCTCTCTCTCTCTCTCTCTCTCTCTCTGTTCCTCTCTCTCTCTCTCTGCTCCTCTCTCTCTGCTCCTCTCTTCATTCATCTTTTCCTCCACACCCTGCCACTCATGTTGTCCCTCATTCTGTCTTTATCCAGCTTTCAATTCATCAATACCCCTCTCCCTCCCTGTCTCCCTCCCCCCTCCCTGTCTCCCCCCCTCCCTCCCTGTCTCAGTAATATGACTATGTCCTTGTCTTTGAACTGATTACCTGCTCCTGGAGCCCCATTCAGACACACAGCCAAACTGAGAGAAGAGTGATGGGAAAGAAGGAGGAGAGAATGTACAAAGAAAGGAAGGAAAAGGGTGAAGGAGGAGAGGAAGCCGAGAAGGCAGGAGAAAAGGAAAGAGAGGGAGGTAGTTAGGAAGGAAGGAAGGAAGGAAGGAAGGACGGACGGAAGGAAAGAAGCAGAAGCGACGATGAGTGGGAATATAGAAAGAAAAGGGACAGAGGGGTGATGACACACACGCACAACAACAACAACAACACTTGCACACACGCATGTTACCTTCCCGAAGCTGCCCTTGCCCAGCACCATGAGGAAGTTGAAGTCGCATAGCTTGATGCGGTCTCGGTTGCCGTTGGAGTCAAACTTTGAGGCGGCGTTGGAGGACGAGCTTTCCGTGTTCTTGGTGCTCGGACCAATCTTGGCTCTCTGTACAGGAGACCACAATGACATCATCAGAATGCGACAGCACACAGTTTTATCTTTTTTTTTAAACCCTCCATCCCCATCTGCCAAACACAATGTAAAGCTGGTTTAGCCTTCGCCACACAGGGCAAGCGTGAGGACTGAGGGGCATTATTGATATATTTAGGATAGTCAGTTTAAGTAGTGAACACTGGTAAGCATAGAAATACAACACAGCAGACAGTGCTAGCTCCTCCCCTATCTGTAGGCGCTGAGAGCTTCAGCTTCAGCACAGCAGTCAGAACGGATCTACCTCGACTCCTCTCAAGCTTTTCTCTGAGTGGAAGTTTGAGTTTGTCAGTTCAAACCACCCGTCTCCCCCCGGTGTCTGTGTGTGTGTGTCTGTGTGTGTGTGTGTGCGTGTGTGCGTGCGTGTGGTGTGGTGTGTGCGTTCCTCTGTCTGAGAGAGAGTGATGTCAGCTTGACTCTTCTATCCTCTCCTCATCAATGGATAAAAGGCTCTATCTGTCTGTATCAGTAATACACACACACACACACACACCCATCTTGTCTCAGTGTTGTGTGGGGTTGTGTTGCAGGGGAGAGCTAGGGGTATTTGGGAGCAGTGGAGCATGTTGAAGCCAATGCTCTCACTTCAGACAGAGTCTTCAGAGATTAAGGTTTGTCTGCCTCCCTCCCACCGCATTAACCACAAGCCAGCCTCCATTCTCTCTCTCTCTCTCTTCCTGAGTGTGTGTGTGTGTGTGTGTGTGGTGAGGCTGGATTGACATTCCCTGGCGCCCTTACTTAAAAGAAGGGTAATGTCATCCATGGTTTTGGGATGTTTGAGAGCCATTCGTGTGCATGGGACAGAGCCGGAGAGAGAGAGAGTGTATGTATGTGTACGCGTGTGTGTGTACCTAATATGCACAGTGCACCTAACAATAATGAGGATGGAAGCGATCGATGCAGGCTGCCTGCATGTGTGGAGTACATGTGAGCTCGAGGGTGTGCGTGCGTGCGGGTGTTTGTGCGTGCTTATGTATATGCATACGCGAGTGTGAGAGCTAAAAAAGATGTGTGTATCTCTGGATGGGGTGAGATGGTGGGATACAGGTCATGTTACACAAGTGAATATCAATGCCTCTCTCCCTCTCTCTCTCTCACACACTCTCTCTCTCACTCGCCAGCTTTAACACTTCTCTCCTTAGATAGCTTTGCCCTAGAGGTTGAGTGAATGTGTGTGTGTGTGTGTGTGTGTGTGTGTGTCTGAGTATGTGAGTGTGTGTGAGATAGCAGGCCCCTGGAGACAGAGTCTCAGAGAGAGTCTGAGGAGACAGTTCCACTGTGACCTTGACTAGAGGGAGCAGCAGCCTAGACCATGGAGGGAGGGAGGGAGTTGGGAGGAGAGGGAGGGAGTTGGGAGGAGAGGGAGGGAGGGAGTTGGGAGGAGAGGGAGGGAGGGAATTGGGAGGAGAGGGAGGGAGGGGTGGAGGCGAGAGGAAGGGCAGACAGATAGAGACTGATAGACAGGCAGAGAGAGAGAGAGAGAGAGAATGAGCGAGTGTGGAAGGCAGAGCGGTGTAGAGGATGGAGAGACAGACAGATAGATTGGGAGAGAGAGATAGGGGGTGGGAAGAGAGGAGTGCTTACACAGTACGTTGCAGTGGGTGGCATAAGAGATGGATGGTTGGATAGATGGATAGAAGGATGGATGGATAGATGCTGGGACACAAGAGCTGGTTAGAGGGCAGCAGAGGAGAGATGGATGACAGGGAGGATGAGAGGATAGGAGGAGGATAGAGATATGGCAGAGCTATTCCCTGCCTTCATGCCAAATGTGTTCATGAGTGAGACCTACCAACAGAGCTGGCCAGTCACACACAAACACACACACACACATGCGCGCGCGCCTGGCTCCACAGCTTGTCAGACCGGATGGCAAGGGCGCCTGCCAAACGCTAAGAGCTCACCCAAAGAGGCTCACACACACAAACACATATGCACATAACACACACACACACACCTCAAACTTCTGCCGGAGCTCCTCGTTGCCCTCCTCTCCCTCTGGGGGTACAGGTACGTTAAAGTACTCTCCTTCCTCCTGTGACAACAACTTAAACCTGTGAGAGAGAGGGGGAAAGAGAGAGAGACAGAGAGAGAGAGAAAGAGAGAGAGAGAGAGAGAGAGAGAGAGAGAGGGGGGGGGGGGGAAGAGAATATTAATCAATATTATGAGATAGAGGCAGAAACAGCGTTAACATAGATTCTTAGAGCAAGTTCCACATGTCATCAAGGATTCACTGTATAATCTTGCACAGTTCTTTATACTTAGTCTACATCGAGTTCCACACGGTTTGAGTAGGACAGTACTTAGTGCAGTGCCATACTTTAGCAGAGTACTAAACTAATAGTTACTGAGGGACAAGCGGTATTAAACCAGTCTGCAACATCAAATACTTGGAGAACTGACATCCGGCGTCCCCGCATTCCAAACTCTCCTGATATCCCTCTCTTCTGCTGGCCTCATCCATCTCTTTCCCTTTGAATTCCCCCCCTTCTCATCTCTCTCTCTCCTCCCCTCGCTCGCCCTCTCATGTGTTGTCCCGGTGAGTCCTGATGCTGCCAGGAGGCACGCGGCTTTGGAGCTCCGCACAGATGGAGCAGGGACAGAAGAACACAAACATTCTCTCGCGCTCCTTCTCTCGCACACACACGCACGCACGCACAAAGTGTGTCTATCTCTTTCTCGCGCGCGCCAACGCCCGCAAACTTCCTACGCGCACACGCACGCAAACTTCTGACACACAGGCTCTCGCACCGACTATATCAGATTTTTAATGGCATCTCTCCCACTCCACCTCAAATGCTGGCATCTCATTAAAAAGCTCGACATGGTCGTGTCAGCAATATGAGAGAGAAAGAGAGCGAGAGAGAGACAGAGGGGATGACAGTGAGGAAGAAAAAGGCGGAGCAGAGAGGTATAGGGATGTACTGGCACTGAGCTGCAGTAGGACGATAAGGAGAGGTGTTTCTCCTGCAGAGTAGAGGACAGGGGGAGGTCAGAGACAGGACGAGAGGAGCAGGAGGAGAGGGGAACGGAGACAGTGGAAGACAAAGCAGAGAGGAGGGAGGGGTAGCGGAGAGGAGGAGGTCAGAGAGAGGAGAGGAGGTCAGAGGTGGGAGGGAGGAAGCAGGAGAGGAGGAGCCAAAGAGGAGGTTGTCCAGCAGAGCAGTGCTGCCAGGTCGCCACCAGTCGCCCATCCCAACACTCGCAGCTGATGTCCCCTCATGTCCCTTGTCTCTCCTCCCTCCCTCCCTCTCTCACACGACCCCTCATGACCCCTGTCTCTCCTCCCTCCACCCCACCACCCCTCATGTCCCCTGTCTCTCTTCCCTCCCTCCACCCCACCACCCCTCATGTCTCCTTGCCTCTCCCCCCCCCTTCCCACCCCTCATGTCCCCTCGCCTCTCCTCCCCCACCCCTTCCCATCCGTCATGTCCCCTCATCTCTCCTCTCCCCCTTTCCCACCCGTCATGTCCCCTGTCTCTCCTCCCTCCGTCTCACCATCCGTCCACGCCCTGTTTCTGAAGCTCGGAGATCCCGAAGGACAGAGAACCCATGAAGTCATTCCTGGAGGTCAGGTCCCAGTCCCAGATCTCCACAGACAGGCGCCGGTCCTTATCAGACTCCTTCAGGTTACTGCGGGACAGAGGAGAGGCAGGAGAGAAGGATGTGAGGGAGGAGGAGAGGAAGCAGAGTGAGGGTAGGGAGGGAGAGAGAGAGAAACGGTAAAAGAGAGAGACAGAGAGAGAGAGAGAGAGAGAGACAGAGACAGAGAAATAGATAGAGAAACAAAACGGAGATGGGAAAAGGGGGAGATGATATGAACATGCATCATGCTACTTTTCCAGATCACTGAGTGAACTCCAACCCAAGGTGACAGTCTTATACTTCGCCCGAAAAAGAGTGCTTTAAATAGAATCGACTCATGAGCTTAGGATCCAGTGAAGAGGATCGACTTACAATTTGAAGGTTTCGTTCCAGGTGGGGTTGAGGCAGCACTTGATGGTCTTGGTCTTCTGCTTGCTCTCACTTTTGGGGTCTGGAATGAGCTTGAGCTTCACGTAGGGGTCCGACAGGCCGTTAGGATCCATAGGAACCAGGTTCTTACCCTCCCCGACTTGTGGGAGGGAGAGCAAGAGAGAGAGGAGGGAGGGGCGGGGGGGATGGGGAGAGAGTGGGGGGAGAGAGAAAGGGGGAGGGAGAAGGGGGTGACCGGCAAGGAGAGTAGACGCAAAGGGTAAACAGAGGGAGGAAGACATGAAGGGTTTCAGCGAGTAGATGGAAAGAAGGAGAGAGAGAGGGAGACACACACAGCCAGTGTGATCCCAGTCTCAGAGCAGACACTGCAGAGCTGAGAAGCCACAGCTTCTGGTATGTCATGTGTACGCACTCATATTTATGTTGCAAGATGAAGGTTGCCAGTTCCAACACTAATCTCCCTTTGTGTCTTGCTGTTAAGGCAGTGTTATTGGATTCTGGTAGCGTGCGTCTCCTGTGAAAGGGCTGTGAGCGATGTGTGTGTGTGTGTGTGTGTGTGCCTGAGCGTGTGTTTCCTGTGTGAAAGGCCAAGAAGGCAGCCGACCAACTGCCTCTGGTAATTGGATGTGACCTAAGAACTTGACCAGCAACAACAATTATTCACACAAACACACACAGACACACACACACCGTACACACAATCACACACGTGCACGCTCACACACACACAGACACTCGAGTTCCTGAACGCATTGCGCAACACGCACGCAGGAAAAGACATGTATCCAGAAGCACACATAGTTTCACACACAAGCCAACACACACACGCGCACATGCCAACACACACACGCACATGCCAACACACACACATGCACATGCCAGCACACACAAATGACATGTTCTTGGGGCAGGGTTTGATGTAACTCAATAATGAATGTGCATAATGGTGGCGTGCGGGAGACATGACAGGTAGAGACAGACTCAGAGACCGACACAGAAGGGAAGCGCTGTGAATTTCCAGTCTGAACCAACCTGTTTCATTAACATTACAGGCAGCGTGCTCAACTGACCAGCAACTACATGCAAGCTGAGAGCAGGGAGCTAAAGACCGACAGCAGAGGGACTTGTGTCCCCTGAGCCACAGCAGGCTCCTTGACTGTGGGCAGAGTTCAATGAAAGGTCTGTATTCGAGTTTAGTTAAGACCTTTCTCTGTTTATTTAAGGACTAAATGACTAGTTTAGTCGAGGTATTAGCCTGTGTCCATAAGCTCTGTCCACAGTGTAGTTAGGTTATCTTTTAATTAAATTATATGTTTCATTACGTCTTGTCAGTCGGACACATAGCAGAGTCAATACCAATCAATGTTTTAGTTGGATTCAGAAAAGACCTCCACTGTCATACAGTGTCATACACAGCCTTTAAATACTCAGAGTGAATCTCTAAAAAGAAAACTTCTTCATGGTGGAAGGGAGGATAAAGGCACCACACTTCCCCCTGTGGACATATATCAGTACTGCACCCCGGTGGCCATTTTCCACCTCCTGTGAGCGACAGGCCGTGTAGTGATTGTCCGCATATGGCTGTGTGATTTTCATCAACCAAAAAAGAGTTTGGGAGTTTATACAAAGAGTATGAGTCTAGCCTGTAACTATCTTTCTGGTTTTGATTCCTTTGGCAACAAAATTGGCAATGCTTAGACACAGGACAGGCTTAGAGGAGGTGAAACACTGAAACTTGGATTTATGGTAAGACCCCAACCACTTTCTCTCTTTCTCTTTCACTTTCTCCCCCTCTCATTCTCTCTCTTTCTCTGCCTATCTCCCTCCTTCTTTGCCTTCAATCTCTGTTATTAGCTTATCAGGAGCGTGGGAACTTCAGTTCAGAAAAAGTCCTCAGACAGTATCGGTCCCAGAAGCCAGAGACAGAGAGCTTTACTGCCACCCAGAGGCATATTGCGGTACTGCTGCAGTGGTAATGCTGGCTGCAATGTAAACACTCCACCACCAGACAGAGACAGAGACTGGTTTTCACTGACATCCTCCATCTATAACACCTTGATGCAATACACCTTTCTGTCTGATAGCAGTTTGCAAAGCCTGGGGACATACTTCTGTATAGTCGATAGTGTGTGCATGTGCTAGTGTACCTTTTTGTGTGCGTGTGCATCTGTGTGTGCACGTCTGTGTGTGTGTTTCTTTGGGAGAGTGCGCCAGAATGACCCCAAGTAAACCAACACACCACTTTTCCTTAACTGACTGAGAGAAAAAAATGTGCCACTCAATCTTTACTTTTGTAAATAAGTATTTAAAGGTCCCATATGTACATGTTGTGTGAGCTGATGCGTTTTTTGTGGTTTATCAACATGGACAGCTCAGTGTAACGTCAGTTTCTAAGAGTGACTGTGTTGTGTGTGTGTGTGTGTGTGTACTCACTGGTGACGGTCAGTACGTTGTTGACAATCTGGGCGGTGATCTGCATGCGTCCCCTCCGCTCAGTGTGGTCTGTCCCACACAGGCTGGGAACGTTGGCAACACAGCGCTTGTGGATGTTCATCATACAGTCTACAACAAAGACACACCCGTTATGCACATGCAGACCTCCTGGGAAACACACGGACTCGCACTCTCACGCACGCACGCGCACAGTGTACGTACGGTCGCATCTCATCCCCTGGTGGATGAGTCCGTACAGCAGGGATCCGCAGTGGTCACAGAAGGTGGGACTGGAGTAGGTGTGAACTTTGAACTTGTGCTTGGCTCTGGGGTCCTGCAGGGAGGCAGGTGTGTTACATGGGGAGGCTCGTCGCTAAACAGATCCCACCATCTGCGCCCAGCCCATCGCAGAGAAACACTGCAGATGATCGACTGTGATGGAAACTCTCCTTGGGAATGGAACTTTACCCTCATCCCAAGTCTCTCTATCATGATAACCCCCCCCCCTCTCTCTCTAACTGCTCCCCTCAACTCATTTCCCCCCAGTCTCCCGCCTCTTATTGCTTCCTCACTGCTCTTTTATCTCTCCGTTTCATTACCGACCCTTGCAGCCCCTCCTCTCTCCAATTATTGTCTCCCCCCCCCTCTATCTCTCTCTCCAGTCTTTCCTCTCCCTACCACCCTTTGTGAAGGACCTCTTGTGTTCAGCCAATCTAACATTCATAATTCAGTCGCTGGCTTTAATAGGTGCGTGCGTGTGTTTGAACACTGAGGAAACTGATCAGATACGCTTCAACAGCGGTCAATGCTGCGAACACCTGACAATGAGTAGAAAGGACCCGTCTGCATAACAGTGCGTATGTTTGTTTGTGCGCGCGCATGTGGGTGTATTGGATGTGTGCGCTCACCTTTGAGTGCGTATGTGCAGGGGATGTGTGTAGGAGCGCGTGTGTGTGCTTATGTAATCATATACAGAATCACCTTTGCATGTAGCTCAGCACAGCTAGTCTCCACAGTAGGTTACAAGGCAAGGCCAGGTGAGGGGTTAAAAGAGTTTACTTGCATTATACTGGCACACGCACACAAAGTCACTCACTCACACACACACACGCACACGCACACACACGGTCGCTCACACACTGACACTGGCGGTGTCCTTTTCCTTTCAGTCCAGTGCTCACAGATCAACAGCAACTGACCAGGTAGACACAGCTGATTCCATCTGGAGCTTCCAGGCAGCTGAGCCATTTAGAGTAGAGTCACAGAGTAGAGTCACATAGTAGAGTCACAGACTAGACATGCAGAGTAGAGTCACAGACTAGACATGCAGAGTAGAGTCACAGCGTAGAAGTAAAAAGTAGAGTCACAGAGTAGAGTCACATAGTAGAGTCACAGACTAGACATGCAGAGTAGAGTCACAGAGTAGAGTCACGGAGTAGAGGTGCAAAGTAGAGTCACAGAGTAGAGGTGCAAAGTAAAGGTACAGAGTAGAGTCACAGAGTAGAGGTACAAAGTAGAGGTACAAAGTAGAGTCACAGAGTAGAGTCAGAGACTAGAGTCACGGAGTAGAGTCATAGAGTAGAGGCACAGAGTAGAGATCTAGAGTAGAGGTAAAATGGCACCACATGGAAGTCAAAAAAGATAAAGATAATGATATCATTTATACAATAGTTAGCAGTATTGCATTTGCTTGTTAGCAATTGTTCGTTGTCCTTGTCAAGCAGCTGCCATGTACCTCAGGCTGCTGTTGCTAGCTGTGGTTCCTCTAGCTCTCCGATGATACACAAACAGCAGCGTGCCATTCACAGGGGTCAGGTCAAATATAGATTCATGCCTGCATTCTGCTCGCCTTAGGCAGTACTGCTGTCACAGGTCAACACAATGGAAATGTAGCCTGAGGTTGTGAAAGAGAGGAACAGACCTCTGGTAGGTGGGGGCAGGGGAGGCAGCAATGTACTGCTGTTCTGGTTCTTTTAAGTAGCAACTGAAACTAAACTAAAGTGCAAGTAAGTAGGACGTGAATGCAAATTGGTCATTTGCGTCCCTCCTTGTGTGTTGAGTAAGAAGAAGAAGTAGATGAACCGAGTGTGTGTGTGTGTGTGTGTGTATGTTATTTCTGTCTTCAGAAACACCTGCATACAGACATGGATGGATGGACATTCATAAATTCAGGAATTGTGGGTAAGGCTTGTCTCAGCGATTGACTTCACACATGCACCAACTGTGAGGCCTCGCTGTGTCAGTGGTTAACTAGTCATGTTGATCTTGCTATCTACACACACATCCCTGCCAGGCAAAGCTGCTGCCAGAATAGAGCCTTGTAACTCAAATTTCACAGTGTTACCCTGGCAATAACTCAAGACAGAAAGCCATGTGCTCACTACAAAATACACCAATTAAGATATCGTTCATGATTTTTTTCAAATGTGTGTGTTTTTGTTTAGCCTTTCTATGGGTGTCCAATGGTGTTTGTTGTTCTTTGCCGACCTGTCCCCTAGACTACTCTGACCTACGTGGCAGTTCTATAGGCATATGTGAAGCCTTCTGTGACATTACTTATAAAAAGGGCTATACAAATAAACTTTGATTTGATTTGACGCAGAAGCAGATAGAAGTGGACTGAGACTGATAGAGGCAGATAGAAGCAGATAGAGATGGACTGAGACTGACGGAGGCAGATAGAAGCAGATAGAGATGGACTGAGACTGACGGAGGCAGATAGAAGCAGATAGAGGTGGACTGTGGCCCAGACTGACTGTCCTGTTCTGGGAATAGGACTGTTCTGGGAACAGGGCTGAAGCTTCTGCAGTTACATCATGGATCCCAAGGTGCTCAGAACAGCAGGATGTGAGGGGGCGGCTTTGTGTGTGTGTGTGAGACAGGCAGTGTGCATATCTGTGTGTTGGTAGGGTGGAGGAGGCTGCCTACCTGCCGACCATGCCATTAGCAGCAATCAATCTACCTCACTAGATATCAATATATAGGGTTCTGGTTAAAAGTCTGCCGTACATGCACACCATTCTTTACTCTCTTTACTGGCCAAAGCAGTCCATGACTACGCATATACATAGATACAATAATTTCCTGTTCTATGACAAAGGCTATCCCCAAAGCTACCAGGTGGCTGTGTGTCAGAATTAGCTTGTTGAACCATTAGGTAGTTGTGTGTGCATGTGTGTGGTGTGTGTGTGTGTGTGTGTGTGTGTGTGTGTGTGTGTGTGTGTGTGTGCGGTTTGAGCGTGTGTGTGAGTGAATGTGTGTGTGCGCGGAGGTGGGGAGATGGGTGTCACGGGGATATTTATAGAGCTCCCGTCTAATCAGGAACGGCGTGGGTGGCATCCATGACCAAACCACTGGGAACACGGGAACCAAAGAGGGGGAGTGAGAGAGTACAATCAAGGTAAAATCTGATCCAAGGAAGAGTGAGAGAGCGACAAATAGTGATGGACTGAGAGTGAGATAGTGATGGAGTGAGGGAGGGAGATTGTGATTGAGTGAGGGAGGGAGATTGTGATTGAGTGAGGGAGGGAGATTGTGATGGAGTGAAGGAGGGAGATTGGGAGGGAGGGGGAGTGGGTGAGTGTGAGATAATAAGATTGTGAGTGACAGAGAGAGTGAGAGAGTGAGATAGCGGGGTAGCGAAGGAGCGAGATCATGAGTGAAAGAGTGAGGGAGGGAGAGAAATGAGATAAGGAGGGAGTGAGGGAGGGAGATTGTGAGCGAGAGAAAGGAGGATTATGGGAATTTACTCTGCTCATTTTTCATCCTTCTCTCCAACGCTAGCCAGTTTACTATCAAACCCTCTATAAAGCAGGAGGCATTCTACAGCAAAAATCTTCCAATAACAAATAAGAAGAAAAATGCCGTATAAAAGCCTTTAACCCTGTCAGTCTCGACCCTGATGTATCCTGTGTGTTTGCACATACTGATTTTGACTTTGAATTCTGCATGTGCCTCTACTGACAGGCCTTGATGTTCCTTTTGGTTTGAGTGGGGGATGTGTGTGGGTGTGTGTTTGTATAGGTAGGCGGGTGGATGTGTGTTTGTGTGTGTGTATGGGTGATTGTGTTTCTGTTGAGTAATATTGGCTTTCCGTGGGTGTGTTGTGGGGGGGGGGGCACTGGATGATGCAAGAATATCTAATCAGATTTAAGATGGGGGTGGGTAAAAGAGGCGGTCTCAGATAACTGAGAAACAACAACCAATCAGATAGCAGGATCTCTCAAACGACAGCAAGACAATGAGTGACAAATGATGAAGAAAAACCGAGAAACATTTCAATTAAATGAAAAGTCCAGTGATTCCCACAGCTTTTATAGACGGAGCAGCTTATCTCCAAACAATGAGGGGAAAAAGACATGCCAACGAAGAGGCGATTGTACTCGGTCAATAAACGTTTCCACATGAGTCTTCCTGTCTGAAACGGGCAAAATTCTCCAAGCGTATTCGATTGCAATCTGGAGTGAGTCGACAAACTGGAATGAACATTGCGTGTCAAGTTCCATGACCAGCGAGTTTAGACTTCTATTTGGCAACAGAATACGGAAGGCTGAGAAAAGACATAAAGCACACAAACGTGTGCGTGTTGGTCACCCTGTAGGAGGTGGAGACAGAGATGTTCTTCCTCCTTAGTGTGAACAGTTCTCCATACTTTGGCTCAAGATGCATCAAAAGTTTGTGAAGTTGTTCGCTGACTTTCAAATTAAAAAGTGGTATTAATAGGCGAGCCAGCCCTCTGGAGAGGCCAATATCTGTGCCTGCATTCACCTGAAAGACACCTGGAGATTACACCGAGAATTCGAATGGTCTGGAATATATCTTCTTCTCACTTGATAAGCTATATTCTGTCTCATTTCATTTCACCCTGAGACTGTTATTAAAACACATTTAGTTTTTCTCAGACTTTGGAAGAGACACACGAACGAACGCACGCACACACACACACACACACACACACACACACACACACACACACACACACACACACACCCACACCCATGCCACTCTGCCCTGGCCATATGGATACACCCACCAGCTCACTCATTTCATATGCTGCTGATATAGCTCCTCACCAACAGTGTTTAATATGCCTTTTCCTCTCCCTCACCCATCTCTAAATAGATCCTTCTAGATCAACAGATCTGTCTTACAGTCTCTAATGTTCAGCTAGCTACTCTGCTACGTATCATATACTGTATACACCATATATGACTCACAACTGACAGAGTCTTTGGACAACTGATGCTAGAGCTGTTCTTAGAAGGTCTCTACAGCATGCAGGAGTTGCTTTCTCGCCCCTCCCTTGAGGTTGAGCAACGATGTGTGTTCCTGCAGGGAGGGGGGAGGGGGTATAAATGTAGGTTTCATCCCAACCTCAACCCAGTCTCCAGCTAACAGAGCTCATTAGCCCACTTCTATAATTGCCATGCAAACGTCCCCTGCTTTTTAAAATACATATCTGACAGGCTGGGGAGGAGGGAGGAGGCAGAGCGAGAAGCAGGGGAAGAGAGGGAGGAACAGAGAGACTGAGAAAGAAGTAGTGGGGGAAATGAAAGAGAGAAAGACTGGAAAGAGAGATGAGGGGTAAGAGAGGGGAGATAGCGAAGGAGAAACAGGGAAACAAAGGAGACAGGAGGAGTAGAAAGAGAGATGGGGAGCGGGGAGTGGAGAGAGAGAGAGAGAGAGAGAGAGAGAGAGAGAGAGAGTGAAAGAGGACAAGGAGAGGGAAAGACCAGAAATACAGAATAGCAAGAAAAGAGTGAGAGATGGAGAGAGTGCGAAAGACTAGAAAGTGAGTGAGAGCTCGCGAGCATGGGCATTAAGAGAAAGAAAGAATAAGAGATACACTGAGTCTGTGTCAGCCTCCAGGTCTTTTTGCACCTGTTGGCAGTCTCCCTACAGGAAGAGCAGTTTCTCTCTCCAGCACACAGGGACCAGGGTCACAGAGTCACTCGCTCATTAGGAAAGTGACATTGCAATGGGTGGGACCATAATCAAGATCTGGGGTCCCTGGGGCAAAGACGTATTTAAATAGAGGTTAAATATAACTTAATGGTGAAGGGAGAGAGGGAGGGAGAGTAAGAGAGGTTGAGGCAGTACGAGATGAAGGGGTGGGAATTTTGTAGAACCTCAAATCTGTATTTGACTTTTGTCAAAAAACCCCTCAGAGTAGAATGGATGGAGGAAAACCCAAAGGAGGGAGGTGGGAGGTTAAGAGAGAGGGAGGGACTGATGGCAGGTGAACTGAGGGAAAGAGGGAAGGAACGAAGCAGGATCTACAAGTAGCCGCAGAAGGAAGAGTGCTTGAGAGAGTGGAGGGCCCTCCAGGGGGAGAAGGGGCACCTGGAGGGGCCCTGAGGAGGACAGACAGGCTGGAGGGGACGTCCTGCAGGTATAGCTTAGAGACCAGAGTCTGGTCTAGCTTCATCGGGGGGGACACCAGTCTTTTTAGGTCCAGAGAGACTGATATAATACAGTCTGTGTTTGAGCTTAGTATGGGCATTACGAGCGGAGACATACACTCTGATATACTCTACGGTATATCCACTTGAGGGAAACTCTCTAACTGAAAGGCTTTAACCACAAAAGGTGTACATTTAATTTGAATGGGATAATCACTTTCCATTCATATTTTATTTCTATGTATGTTTATATGTAGTATTAGTGTTTTTTACTGTACAGCACCGTTTATCTTTTGTTCTGAATATTTTTTAAGAAATAAAGTTAATGTACATATTTACTTGAAAAGGGTCTGCATGCAATTGTAGTATCATCACACATGCACGGAAAGGTGTGCATGCGATCAACATGATTTAACCACATGTGTGCAGTGGTCTGCACGTGTACCAGAGTAAAGGATACTCACATCTGACGCAGGTCCCTTATCAGCACCCGGGCAGGAGAAGGTGACAAACTCATGGCAACGCTTGTGGACCACAAAACAACACACTGTGGATAGAGAGGGGGGAGGGGGGAGGAAAGTAGAAAGGCCGAGAGAGAAAGGAAGAGAGAGTGAGAACGAAAGAGAGGGGGAGAGAAAGAGCGGATCAGTCAAATCATACGATGATGTGATGCGTCTGATACAATCTCATGAACTCTCGTGACATGCACAGCATTTGAATACTGGGCGTTTTAAGGAGAAAACACTACAACATCCTGATGAGAGACAGAAAACAGGAGGGTGAACGCCATTTCTGATACAGAGGTATGCACACAGAAATGCACAGAATACCCCACAGTCTGTACAGTATGTACACCTCAATGATACTTCACTCCCACGCAACATCCTCTGCCTTTGCTAGCGCCACCCACTCACTGCGATGATCGAGCACACACACACACACACACAGATACACACACCCCACCCACTCACTCCCATGATATAGCACACACACCAGACACACACACACCATCCACCCACTGATACCACCAGAGACACTGAAGACAGACAACAGCACAAGATAGTTGGCTACAGAGGCACAGGGAGAAAATGAGAAAAACATAGAGAAAGTGAGAGAAGATGGCAAAAATAGAGAGACAGAGGGAGGAAGAGAGAGAGTTCTGGGAACACGCTGTACAATATGACTGTCTGGGCTGCTCTTTTACAACCACACTTGATCCAAAACCTGATGCCGGTGTCTGAATAATACTGAATAAGACTGAGTCACACACACACAGCTGGAACTACTTTTAGGATCTCATGCACAGACCACTACAACCAACAGGACTGCACACAGAAGACTACAACTACAGAGACATACGGATACATACTTGCACAGAAAACTACAAATAGTTACAAATCAAAGGATCGTTTACAGGCTCACTCACTTCACACAGAACATTTGCAATACATGCAGTATCATCCACAGACAATGACAACAAGCGTGCAACATTTCTTTATGTAATTATGGGAAGTACAAAAGAGAAATATGATATACCGTCAAGGGATTTTTTCACTTTTCCACCCCCCTCCCCCATATCATACGTTTACAGACAGTAAAACAAAGTAAAGCTAGTTCGAGGAGAACTAACATTCAAACCCCAATCTGCCCTCGCTACCCTTCAAACTGCGACCCCACTCCCACCCCTGATCTCTTCCCTTGGAAACAAATAAAGCACAAAAGCTATGGTCAGTCTCTAACTAAGTCGTGGTCATGGAAATGTCCAATCATGTTGCTTCGCACCAATGCAGGAATCTTTTATAAACGTACTTTTCCAGTGTATTTATTTTACAGACACAATTTTACAGACAGACAGAAGGACTTTAAAACTGGAACCTCTTGATCCGCCATTAAATTCTCTAACCACTAGGCTATACATGTACTTGTCCCGTCATGGGGTAATAGAGGAGCTAAATGCCCCATGTGTGACCAGCATGACTGCTCTCTGCCCCAGGAGCTGGTGACCCTCAGCCCTGACACTTCATTATTAAACAGTCCATTAAATATCCATGCAGCTGGAACTACACACATACACACTTCATAGCCATATTTGTTGCTTGAGCGCAAATGGTCACACACTCTCTCTTGAGATACACACCCAAAAAACTATTTTAGAGTTTCAACTCTTTTTCAAGACCCAATCAACAAACAACAGACAAACAAACAACCCCCCAGACTCATCTCCTCTCATCCACACACACACACACACACACACACACACACACAAACACACAAACACGCACGCACACACACAGACACACCCTCTCTGTGTCAGTTCAACACCCTTTCCGGAGCATGACATCACAGCGGCTGTGAGTTGTGAAGGACCTGAGGTCTAGCTAGAGTTACTGTGAGCGTCTGTCTTGCTCTTATAGATCCAGTGTAAAGTTACAGGACAGATCTTCTAGACTCCACCTAACCCTCGTTACATTAGGAGGTCAGAGCTAGGAGTTAGGGGCTAAGGCCTAGGAGCTTGCAGCCAGAGTGTAGGGAGCTAGGAGCTCACAAAACAAGCCTCCGGACCGCAGCGTGAACACTGTGCACACACAACCTCATGAGAAGCGTTATGCTATCTAGTGGTGCACAATGGGGTTCCTTCACAGCGAGAAGGTCCTGGGTTCGAGTCCCGCTCGGAGCCTCAAGCAAGACCTCCTGAGCCTTTCTGTGTGGCGTGTGCACGTGCTGCCATGTTGCGGTAACAATCTCAATGCGATCTTGTCTGTGGTCAGGACATGAGAGCGCATGTGTCTGCCCTGGGATTAAGGACAGCAGGATCCAGGAGACGGGCAGAATTGAATTTCTCAGAGGAAGCTGCGATGTGTGTTTTTGTGCTCATCCACAGCCAGCTTGAATCCCACTGCATGTGTCCATACTGGGCAGGAAACACACTCCTTGCTACATGCTACATGTTAGCCTACAGTGTGGCTGGTGATGGTCGTCCCCTCCACCTTGTATCCATGGTATCTAGCCACATGACCTTGTTGCATAACCCTCGTTGATGACCACTACCCAATCAATACACAGCTATCCTAAGGTGCACTCTGTCTGTCAATAGAACTCCATGGGAGGTAGGGGAGAGAGTGTAAAAATGAAGGCTGTACTGATCCATTACTGAGTATAGAGCATGGAGGAGACGCATTACAAAATGTCAGCATTAGCTATTGGCTGGAGCATTGACCCCTAACTTTCAAACAACCCCAATAATCTTCTTTTGTCCTGTACTGTGTGTGCGATGTGTGTGTTTGTGTGGGAGGTGTGTGTGACTTTTAAGCTGGGAGTGTGTTGTGAAGATAATGGCCCAGTTTTAGGCACTGCCAGATCCACTGGCCTGGTTCTGAATCCCTCCACACAGATATCCACTAACTCCCTGGCCCACCCCACCTCCCTCTCTCTCTCTCTCTCTCTCTCTCTCACACACACACACACACACACACACACACACACACACACACACACACACACATACACACACCACCCCAAGTCAAACAGCGAGGCATCAGATCACATCCCTGTTTGCAACCAATTACATCTCAGCTAATTACAGTCATAGTAAACTGGCTAATTTAAGAGACAGTAGAACACGCACACGCACGTATGCATGTACACATCCGCCCCGCCAGCTCACACATGCAGACACACACACACACACAGCCACTCACACACACTCAGCCACTGACACACACAAACAGTGCCATTGACACCTAACTAACGGGTAGGTGCGTCGATAAACTTTGACGTCAAATGTGTTAGACCCCCCCCCCACACACACACACACAAAATGTCACACACACAAACACATGCACACAAACACACACACACTTCTGTTGTGCAGAGGCCTGATCTCCTGCTTCTTTGCATCTTCATGTAAGACTTTTGAATTGACCACATTCACACTGATGCTGCAACACAGTGAGGAATGAGAGGAGGGACAGAGGGAAAGCTGGAGACAGGGGAGAGAGAGGGGGAGAGGAGGGAGAGAGAGGAGGGGAGAAAGACGGCAACACCAAGAGGGGGAGAGAGAATGTGAGATGGGGGAGATCGAGTGCAAGTGCTAGAGAAAAGAGGTGGGAAAGAAAAAGAGTAAGGGGGAGATTTAAAAAAATGGAGAGATAAAGAGGGAGGGATGGAGACAGAGATACATAGGGAGGAAGAGAGGGACTGAGTCTATGAAAAAGAGCAGCAGATAAGATATGCTCAGACAGCAGGAAGTCAATAGCTCTCCGGAAGAGATCATATTTGATTCTCACCTGAAGCATCATCTCTTGGTGTGTGTTTGTATATGTGCGTGTGTGTGTGTGTGTGTGTGTGTGTGTGTGTGTGTGTGCATGTGTGCTTACATAAGGAGGGTATGCGGCCTACGCCAGAGTAAAAATACCAATGATGCCGCTGGTGAGGCAAAGAGAGGGTCAGAGAGTGAGTCAGCATGCTGCTCCTGCACTCCTCTCCACTCCTCCTCCTCTCCTCCTTCCCCTCTGTCCCCCATCCCGTTCTACCTGCACTCCTCTCCACTCCTCCTCCTATCCTCCTTCCCCTCTGTCCCCCATCCCGTTCTACCTGGACTCCTCTCCACTCCTCCTCCTCTCCTCCTTCCCCTCTGTCCCCCATCCCGTTCTACCTGCACTCTTCTCCACTCCTCCTCCTCCTCTCCTCTTTCCCCTCTGTCCCCCATCCTGTTCTACCTATACTCCTCCTCTTCTCTTCCTCTCCTCCTTCCCCTCTGTCCCCCATCCTGTTCTACCTATACTCCTCTCCTCCTCCTCCTCTCCTCCTTCCCCTCTGTCCCCCATCCTGTTCTACCTATACTCCTCCTCTCCTCCTCCTCCTCTGTGCCCCGTCTCTCTGTCTTTCTCTGCACTGTCCATCTCCTCCTGTTCCTTCGAGCCTTCCTGCTTTCCACTCCCTCCGTGCCTCTTCCTCTCCTCTCCTCTTCCTCTTCCTCTCCTCTCCTCTCCTCTTCTCACCTCCCATTCCTGTCTTCCTGCCTTCTTCCCAACATTAGGTGGACTTGACCTGCACGGGCCATTTACATACTAAGTAGGTAAAACAAGTTAGACAAAGTGAAGCACATGTAATGTGTGTGGGTGTGTATGTGAGTGTGAGTATGTATGAGTGTGTGTGAGTATGTGAGTATGTGTGTAAGTGTGTTAGTGTGTGTGTGTGAGCGTGTGTCTGTGTAAGCGTATGTGTGTGTGTGTGTGTGTGTGTGTGTGAGCGTGTGTCTGTGTGTGAGTGTGTTAGTGTGTGTCTGTGTGAGTGTGTGTATGTGAGTGTGTGTGTCTGTGAGTGTGTCTGTGTGTGTGTGTGTGTGTGTGTGCGGACGGGCTCTTGGCTTGGCTTCAGCTGCCTCTCAGCATCCTCTCATCACTACACTAGCTCTCTAGCTCTCCACCCACCTGCAGAGCATGACCTGAACAGTTGTACTTTACCTGTCCCCCGCACACACACACACACACACTCATACACACACTATATATACTCACATACACACCTCTATGTCTGTGCTTCTCTAACAATCTGTAACTCTTTGTCACTTTCATCCATCTTGCTTCCTTCCATTTCTTACCCTCCGGCTCCTTTTCTCCCCCATCTCCCTCTTTACCTCCCCACCCCCACCTCTCCCCCATCTCCCTCTCTACCTCCCCACCCCCACTTCTCCCCCATTTCCCTTTTTACCTCCCCACCCCTGTCTTGATTATGTGACACTTCCCCAGTCCAAACCTGGTAGACCAGAGCAGGAGAGGAGCACGAGAAGAGGAGGAAGCAGATCATTAGAAGAGAAACAGCAACAGATGGGAGAGAAGAAGCACAAGTGAAGCATAAGTCAGGGGGTAAAGAAAAGGAGCGGAGGGGGAGCGAATCAGAGAGCTAGACAGGGAAGGAGGAATTGACGGAATCAATGGCAAGAGAGCGTATGGACATGCACACAAACAGACATGGGCGCACACACAAACACACAGACCAACTCTAGCCACCCATGTGATTAGCAGCGAGAGGTTAGTTGATGAGTGTAGTGTTTAAGTGGCCTTAGAGTGTCATCATCAGCTCTGGTCTGCTGTACTATCTAATCTACTGATTAACACTAGTGGCAGAGAGGGAGGGGGAGGGGGGACAAGGGGAGAGAGAGAGGGATATGATAGGTGAGGGAGAGACAAGAGGGTGTGAGGAACAGTGGGAAACTGTGGGAGGAAGAGAGAGGGGAAGGGGACAGGGGACAGTGGAAAGAGACGAAGAGGGGGAGGTGGGCGGGTGTGAGAGGGGTGGGGGGAGACTGGGAGGGAGACAGGAAGAAGGAAAGGAAGAGAAAGCAGGAGAGACAAGGCAGGAAGTCTTGAAATGAAGGCACACCAACCAGGGTCACATCTGGGAGGTATGTGTGAAGAGAGTAGCGCAGAGAAGGAGAGAGAGAGAGAGAGGTATTGAGAAAGAGAGAGGTATTGAGAAAGAGAGAGAGAGGTATTGAGAAAGAGAGATAGATACAGAGCAAGAGAGAGAGGAAGAGACAGTGAAAGTTATAGAGAAAATAGATTGGGATAGATCGGGAGATTTAGTAGGATTAATGAAGACAAGGAAGAAAAAACTGGGAGAATGGAGGGAGAGAGAGGGACAGAGGGTGAAACAGAGGGAGAAAGACCCAGAGAGTTACAGAGAATAGAGTGGGAGAGATAATGGGGTTGGAGTAGAGAGGGATTGTGGAGGACAAGGAAGGTCTACCTGCAATTCCATTTCCATCTACGTGTGTCTAATGAGTCTGTCAGAACATGCACACACATGAAACACACACACGCACAGACACAAACAATGTCCAGTTCAAGGAAATTCAATAAACTGCAGAAATGTCTGTGGAGGCATGTCATAAAGTAAAGGAGAGGAGATGGGAGATTGCTTAGCAACAGTATAAATATATTCTTGTCTTTGTGTGTTTGGTGTATGCATGCATGCATGTGTGTGTGTGTGTGTGTGTGTGTGTGTGTGTGTGTGTGTGTGTGTGTGTGTGTGTGTATGTGTGTGTGTGTGTGTGTGTGTGTGTGGAGACAAGAAAGTAAGACACTTTAGACAGCTGAAATGTGATTGAAGGATTGATTCATGTAACAGTCTCTCTCTCTCTCCCCCTCTGCCTCTTTCTTTTATGGTCTCTCTCTCACACACACACAGCAGACACACACTCTGTCACAGAGACACACACTCTGTCACATAGGCACACAGCCCGAGAGGTTGGGGAGAAAGAAGACACAAAGAGACCTGGGATCACCATTCTCAAATCCTTGTTGCTAGGTAACCATGCAGAACCCTAAATGGTTAAGGCATTTCAAGAGCAACCGCAACATAGTTTGCTAGTCTACCCATCAGATCCCCTGATCACACAGAGAGAGAGCGGGTGGGTGGGTGGGTGGGTCGGTGGCTGGGAGGGGGGGGGGGGGGGGGGGGGGGGGGAGGAATGTTTAATCCCCCCACCCCACTTCTTTCTATTTCAAATTCCACCTCATCTTCCAAAAGGAATATTGAAGTGAAGTTTTGGAATCCTCACGGGGAAAGATGTTGTTACTACCAGGTGGTCCCTCTGTCCTACACATCTACCCAGTATCAACTGGCAGGATGTCAACCAGGAGAAATCACAACCACACTTCCATATTTGAACTTCCTCTGTTCAACAATGTGGTGCTGCCTCTACCTCTGGACCTTCTAGGATCCAGATATACACACACACACCAGGAACGCTTTAGGCCAAACCAAAGACACATACAAACAGTGCCTGGTGCACCTCTACCATCTACAGCTATACGTCCACATTGCACACACCCACACACTCGCACATAAACAAACAGTGAACATGCTATCCTTTCAAGCGCCACTTGGAACCTTTAGAAGCCAGACAGCATACTGTTAAGAGTTTGAGAGAAAATATGGACACTAGCAACAGCAGTCGATGCAGCGATTAGCATGCTAGCCAGAGGCCATGGGCAACATTAGCATCGACTGAGCCCTGAGTTCAAACACTGCCAGGACAGGAGAGGTTACCGTGGGATGGCCAGCCCACATTAGCCACATTAGCACTGTAATCAAGACTTGGCATGTGATGGTGAGAGCTTGTAGCACTAACTGGAATACTGTATCTACTGATTATTTAATAGGTCAGTTAATAGCCTATTTGTATGTCTGTCCATCTTACTGTCTCTGTCAGTCTGTCTCAGCCTATGTATGCTGCTGAAAAAGGGCTTTCTTTTCATGCTGAATAATTGACTCTGGTCGATCTGAGAAGGTGAAATGTCACTGAGGTGTGACAGAGAGGCAGTCGCAGCTGGATCAGCTTAGTGCTGGTCCCAGGTCTGCTGCTATAGCATTCCTCCACTCCTCAAAGCCCTGAAGTGGGAGTAGCCATCAACAGGGAAACAGTCTCTCATTGTAAATTCATCTCTCTCTCACTTTGGCTGCCGTTCGTTGGCAGTCTGTCCCATCGCACTGTTCTGTCCCAAGCTTTTCATTTGTTAGTGTGCATAGGTGTGGGTGTCTGTATGTCAGTATGATGGTGTGTATGAGAGATGTGTGTGTGTGTGTGTGTGCAAGCATTAACAATATTTCTGAGGAGGATTTTTCGGGGTATAACCAAGGCCACGTGAAATGAGAAACAGGAATGCGCACAAAAACCCATATTGTATACTGCACCATACTTGTCAATGTGTGTGTGTGTGCGTGTGTGTCTGTGTGTGTGTGTGTGTGTGTGTGTGAGAAACACTCCATGCCTATAGGGGATCGGTAGAGGGTCTATGAGGAGGAGGATAATGATTACCCAGCTTACAGCAGACTGATGGGAGTAACTCTTGACTTGTAGATGGAGAACAGGAAGGCAGAGAGGGTTAGAGGTGTGAGAAGGCGGATCCTGTCCATGTTTGTTTCATTTGCACTTATTTACAAAAACGAAATATTGTCAAACTCAAGACTTTCTGTGCGTGGGCGTTGATTTGCGCGTGTGTGTGTGAATTGGACATGTTTGGGTTCTTTTGCAGTTTTCCATGGCCATAGATTTTCCCTCACACCTACACACTACTCCTCCCTCCCTTCCTACCTCTCTCCCTACCTCAATCCTTCAATCCCTCCCTCCCTCTCTCTCTCCATCCATCCACCCCATTTACCGGTTCTCCATGGAACACTTACTCTATTTATAGAACCATCAAAGCCCACACCCTCAACCACACGGAGCTACCACAGAGGGGTGGGGTGGGGGGGTACAGAGACAGAAAGAGAGGCTGTGAAAGGGAGAAAACCGATAGAGCGAAGGAGGCAAAAACTGAAATCTGAAATCCAAATCAAAAACTGCTTTTTGTTTGCGAAGTAAGTTTGCACAAACAGGGAATTTACGATGGCAAATGTCAGAATGTTTCTTATATCTAATATGTCCTGCTTCAGTCAGCCAAACATGAAAGTGTGCGAGGGTTGCATTAGTGTTTGTGTATACGCGTGAGCCAACGCAGGTTGGAGTTGGGCGCACTTGAGGAGGGATCCGGCTGAATCGTGTTTTCCTGAACTTCAACGTGCACCTGGCAAACATCTATGTGTTTACTCACTGGCAGGGATGATAGGGAGGCTGCATGTCTCCCGGCTGAGGAGTCGTCTTGTCTCTCACTTGGAGAACACCAACATGCATTGTACAAATCATCCCCCACTCTCTCGCCCTCTCTCGCCCTCTCCCGCCCTGTCTCTTCGGCTCTCTCGCTCGCGTTTTCATTGAATCTCTTATCCACCACTTCTCTAAGTCAGCCAGCTCTCCATGGTCTTTTTGTCTGTATCTCTTCTGCACTCCCTTGATCTAAATATGCCTTTAACACATTGTAGCCCAATAATCGGACCACAGTTGACCACATGTATGTCACCCCATGGCCATATTTGTAACCTTGGTCACATCACGGTCATACAATGAATGTGTCTCCAAGGAACACCACAGATGGGCTGCGGTCCTACAGCACATGGGTCTCATGGAAAGACCCATGTGTCCTAGAAAGACCCATGTGTCCTAGAAAGACCCATGTGTCCTAGAAAGACCCATGTAGGACACAGTCATACACGTGTCGTCTGGTTACACGAGAGACCGAACAGATAACAGAGAAATTGATGATACAGTGAATGCACTGATAACAAAGTCGACAGGACATAGGCGCACGCATTCGAGTTACATCCGCAGTGACTGCACACTCTCCACATGCACTCTTGAGACACTCTCTGTCTTTCTCTCTCCACGCGTGGTCACTCTCTCTTTCCCTCTTCCCTCTTTCTACTACTTCAGAGCTCATCTGCCTCCCACATTGTGCAGCTGCACAACCAGTTTGGTCATTTGTCCATTAAGTCTTAAGAGGATCAAATTGAAGCTGTATTGCACTGTATCACGTCATTATCTATTGACTTGCTTGAAAACACACACACTCGGGTATACCCGCACACACACATGCACACTCACACACGCACACATGCACAACTTACAGATAAGGTCAGAAAGTCTAATCACACACATGCACACACTTTTCTTTGGATTGTGTCTTGCATAATACATACTCCTACTCTCAAAGTCCTACTCACACTGGGATGCATAAAGTAGATCAAAGAGCCCAACAAACTCATACATACACTCATACTCACATACGCACATTTCACACATACAGTGCAAAAAGCTCTTCATCGTATGTGTTCTGTAACTCACCGGAGGCAATGTGTGCATGTGTAAGTTTATTATTCTGTTCATGTGTGTTTGTGTGTGCACTGTTTTTACAGTAGGTGTGTATTGTTTGTATGTGTAAATGTGTGTAGATGTGTACTGAATGTGTGTGTGACCTTGCAGAGGAATTCCCTTTCTCCCTCAGCACCAGAGAAGTGATACTCTGCTCCAGACAGGCAGACGGGCCAGGGAGCAAGTGAGGACACCTCCGGTACCCACACACACACACGCACACACGCACACACACACAAACACACACACACACACACACATGCTATCTCACACACACATGTTCTCACACAAATACGGACACAGATGCATGTTCTCTCTCTCTCAAACACACACACATATACACATGCTCTCACACATACATGCACAAACGCCTGCGCTTACGCACACACACACACACACACACACACACACACACACACACAGAAATAGCTACTTCCCTCCCTCAGGTAGAGGTAGAGGGGAACCCCTGGGGTCCAGAGATGCGGAGCTGCAAAGGCCACCATTGACCAGCCCACTCCAGTAATTACAGGAAACAGCATTCTCCACTACATCTCCAGCACACAAACACAGCACTCATAGGGCTATTTCTAAAGGTTGGAAAGGGAGAGGTCTAGACTGGCATGGAGAGCGATGGAACAGATGGATGAAGGAGAGAAACAAGAAGAGAAAGACAAGAAGAGAAAGGACAGAGACAGCAGGTGGTGTGAGGTAGAAAGAGACGTAGTCTGAAAGAGAACGTTCTTAAAGAGAGACGGGTGGAAAGAGAGAGAGGGATAGGAAGTATATGTGAGAGAGGCGGGCAGAAAGACAGCGAGAAAGAAGGGGGGAGACATTGGAGGAAAGACATGGAGGGAAAACACAATAGATGGTTCTTTCTGCAAAACCAAGGGGTTAACGAATAGAAACCCAAGTACTTCATTTTGTGAGTGTTTCTGTTTGAACTTTCATAAGGAGTGGAATACAATACTAACAAGTACAGCAGGGTGCAGAGGAGAGTGTGTAGGCTGATCCTTAGCCAGTACACTTGGTGTGTATTTTGTTGCAGGGTGCATAAAATATGAATACGCTTTGTGGCTGAGGGAACGACACCTACCTTGACACTGGAATCCCTGTTTGCCAAAGCCCCTAAGGAGAAGAAGAACATACATTTACATAAAGTTGACACCCTCAATGACTAGCACACCAGATCGGTGGAAACAAAAACATTCTGAAGTTGAAAAAAAGCTGGTTCTATTCCGGGTAGGGAAACATACAGTTCGACTTGGCAGAGACTGTGTAGCAAGATCTGTATATGAACAGAGATATAACTAAACGGATGGGTAAGCTTCATTCTTTTACTTCACTCACACGTGGTAATTGGTTCTTGATATTGGGTAAGAAGATATAACCACCAAAAGCCAGCCAAGACAACAGAGACAATATTTTGGTGATTTATAAATTAGGAACATAATTTATAAATGAAACTTTCTTTAGGCCAGTAAACCCCTTAGTGGATTGCTCGCTAAAATAGCCTACTCGTAACCTGGAAACTACCACTATCACATATCGCCTATAACGTTGAGGACGGCCAGCAAGTGTTCTAACTGTGCAGGGCTGGAAGGTGCTGTTACTGAGACAAGACAGTTACTTGCACTGACTCTCACTGCCAAGCCGCCCCCCCCCCTCTCTCTCTGTCTCAGTCTGTCTCAGTCTGTATCTCTCTCTGTCTGTCTCAGTCTGTCTCAGTCTGTATCTCTCTCTGTCTATCTCAATCTGTCTCTCTCTCTCAGTCGGTTTCTCTCATATCACCTATTAACAGCATTCTTCTTTTCACTACATATAGCAATAAAGATACGTTATAAATATTTCTAACCAATTTCAAACAAACCAACTCCAAACCGAGAAGCTTTAACTCGCAGTTCTCTCCCCGCAACTTCCCCTCTCCTGTCTTCCTTTCTCAACTCTCACCAGATAAAGTCAGTGCAGTGACTGCAGAAGGTAGGCTGTTTGAAGAAGCGAGCGATGAACTTGTGGTCCTTCACTTCGTGCACATTCTTCTGTCGGAGGGCGCCTTGGCGCGCGAAGCCCCGCATGGGCTCCCGGGGTCCGTCCTCTCCATCGCTGTTCGCCGCAGAGTCTGCCATTTTTCAACGCGGAAGAGAGCGCTCCTCTTAAAAGTGACAGCACTTGTTGTACGGAGAATGGCAAGAGAGTGCCTCTGTGCCAGCTTCAGTCCGTAGGCTACAGGTTTCTCGAACTCTTTCGTTTTGCGTTTCCCGCGGCGAATGCTGGCTTTGCTCGTGCACTCCAACTGGTGCCTTCCGCCGCCGCCGGTACATTGAGAGGAGACAGAGAGATACAGTGCTGTGCCACAGACTGGCGCGCGGACGCGAAACCCCGCCTCTGTTTTCTCGTCAGCATCACCTGTGTGAATTGTTCGCTTGAGCTTCTATAAAGAAAATGCGTCTACATGTGTCCCTGATATGCAATGTAGAGACGGTGTCTTAGTGAGATCATCATGTTTGATGGGTCTAAGGACTATGGGACCTGGTATTTGCGCAGCCATGCTTAACTTAATCATCTCATTGGTGTACGTTTGTGATGCCCCCATTGCATAATACAGAAACTTCTCAGTTCTCCCTCCTCAGTAATTCCTTTCTTCACCTCTCTCCTCTCATCTCTAATTTGCTTAGCTTAGCTGTACGCTCTCTTCCCTGCTCTTTCCCAGGTTTCTTGTGAGCCTTGACCTGTCCTTGTCAGCATCCCTGGTTGAATAAGAGATGTGTAATAATGGAACATGTCAAAGAAAGACAGACATGATTGAGTGACTCATCACAGACCATCGCTCCTTCCATCTTTCTCTTCCCCGCTCGTTTGTTCTTTTTTCGCCTCTTTCATTCTGTTCTGTTGTTACATAAACCTGGTCTTTGCATCGTCATCTACTGACTGTGGCAGACACACACACGCACGCACACACACCCCCCACACAAGTGTAGGAGGATGACTGACTAAATATTCTTGCAAAGTTGAGAATCAGTAGCTCCATACACACAACACATAATACAATAACGATAATAAAGAATATGTTCTAAAGTACATTTATAATGTAAAAATGTATCTGTTCCTTGGCCTTACAAAAGTCAAAACGCACAAACACTGAATCTGCAGAGTATCATCTGGTATGGATGGACAGACCCCTCCCTACACTGATGTGCATATGCATAGTCCAATCAACCGTTCTTAAAGTTATACAGAGTACACACACACGTATACCGTAGAAGCATCCACTACACATTGACTCATTTCAGATTGTGGTAGACCCAGTTTCAGTTTTATATTGTGAACAGCTCTATGAAGAGACTCAGCTCAGATTAGTTCAGTGTTCAGTTCTGGTTCTTACAAAGACCGAGAGAGAGATAACTGATGGATAACCAAACCCAGAAAGCCACACAACCATGCACACACACATCATGTTACAGCCATGCACATACACACACCATGTTACAGCCATGCACATACACACACCATGTTACAGCCATGCACATACTCACACCATGTTACACCCATGCAAACACACACACACCATGTTACACCATGCACATACACACACCATGTTACAGCCATGCACACACACACCATGTTACAGCCATACACATACACACCATGTTATAGCCATGCACATACACACCATGTTACAGCCATGCACACACACACCATGTTATAGCCATGCACATACACACCATGTTACAGCCATGCACATACACACACCATGTTATAGCCATGCACATACACTCCATGTTACAGCATGCACATGCACACCATGTTACAGCCATGCACATACACACCATGTTATAGCCATGCACATACACTCCATGTTACAACCATGCGCATACACACACCATGTTACAGCCATGCACATACACACCATGTTACAACCATGCACATACACACACCATGTTACAGCCATGCACATACACACACCATGTTACAACCATGCACATACACACACCATGTTACACCCATGCCCATACACATACATCATGTCACAGGTCATTTAAAATGTCTATTTAGAAAGTTTAAAAAGTGCAATTCCAAAATGTTGAATGCAAAAACTTCTGTGTTAGAATTAGAATTAAAACGTTTACAAAACAATTGATCTCACATCAATTATGAAAATGGATTGTGGACTCCAACCCTGACAGGCTCAGTTGCATATCTCTTCATCGACTGTGACACTTAGTGGCTCCTCCCTCCATCTCTGCAGGCCATGTTCTGCCAGGTCCAAGCTGACAGTACAATGGTCGACCAGAAACCACAAGCCTCTTCCTTCTGCTTTCACCCTGTCCACATTTGCATGCTGCCTCTCTGAGCGCTGCAGTGTGCTGAGTTGCACCTCCAGGTCTGTGCAAAGCCTCAGTGATGCTCCAGGAAGTGTTGCTCTGCCCCTTGTCACCATGGCCCCCAGCCCTCAGCTTCCCAGTCAGTCTACACCATCACCAGACAGCCTGGTTTGGCTCAAAAGACTAAAAACACAAAAAACAGAATTCTTCTCATTGGCGACAGTCTAATCAGACTACTCATTGACAACGGTTTACTCTGGTATTCTCTTACTGAACCGTAAGTCTCTAGCGAACGATGTAAGGTGCAGCTGGATGCAATCTGGTTGAGTCTTCTGGTTGTTTATGACAGTGAAGGGCTGAACAAGAGGTGCGTTCAGGGTGGTTCAGTTGTGACGCTACACTATGCCCTCTCCTCTTACTTCCTCTTTCAGCACGTACACTTCTCTTCGCACATTGTCTTAATGCAAAAACGGCAAAAATGCAAACAGCATTTGTGCGTGCATACTGTTGTCACTCTGGGTGCGCGCGTCTGTTTGTGTGCGTGCTTGTGTCTTTTGTCGCCACGAGGGTTCCTTGCAATGTTTACAGAACAACTGTAAGACACCAAGGGTGGAGCTAAGTCAACCTAAGTGTGTGCAACACGCAGAGATCCCCGCTTGTAGGTTAATGCACACTCAATACACAATATGGTGTCATTGATGGATGAAAGCGTTGCACTGAAAGGGACGTAGATAAACAGGATATTTATTGATGTTTTACCAGGGAGAGAAATAGAGAAAGTGAGAGTGTTACCTTCCCCCTCCAGGCCTCCTGCAGTATCCAAGCTCTCATCTGTCCTACTCCCCCGCACACTGCCTCACTGTGACCTTATACACACACATACACACACACATATACACACACATATAGAACCTGTCTGCACTCTTGTGCACTCTCCTCTATTACACACTCATGTTTAACTACAGACAGAGACCTACACACACATCGCATGCACATGAATGTGCACTCCTCAGTTCCAGAGCACAATTGCAGGTTTCCACTGGATGAAAATGATGTGACGCTGCTCTCTGGTGGCTAATGAAGGAACGATTCAAATGATTCTAAGCACCTATGCCTCACTCTACCGTCATCTCCACAGTAGGATATACCACGTTACTACCAGTATGAGAGCTAGTTAGCTTGAGTCAGGGAGGGGCAGAGCTAAAACAGACTGCAGTCGAGCTCCGGTCTGAAGGACAAGGTGGAAACATGAAAGCAATCTTCTGGAAGACGCACTTAGTATGGCACAGCACCGCTGTCATGAAAACACATCCCCGTCAGCCCACTAGAGGAAGCTCCACGGCCGAGCACGGCGTTCGAGTTTTCTACCAGCTGATTCAAATGAGAGAAAGAGAAAGTAGTGGAGAGGACGAGTTCAGTATCTTGACTTCGCCTGGGGTTTTTTTCTTATCTTAAAAGATAAGATAAAACTTTTTCAAGATTACGAGAAGTCCTAAATGACTGTACATGAAACAAGCATACTTGCAACATATCCAAATCCAAGGAATTGTATTTCGTAAGAACATGGGTTTTATTGTGTATTATATGACCTTTACTTGTACTTCTGGTTTGAAAATAATTTACACCAAACAAAAACTGAAACGGTCAACTTAATCAAAGGTGAATAGGGATCCAAATATGCACTTCTCTGGAAATTTTGAAATGCTCATTCTGGTGGTTTGGTACCTGCCAATCGTTACTAATACATTATATTAGTGAACTAGTGTCTTCATTGTATTATTTCAACATAGCAATTCAACAACAATACCATTAAATGATGCACTATACTCATTAATATGCATAACACAACTATACCCCATAAAACATTGAAGAAAAAAGTTGAAATACTTTTAATGAGCTTTAATCCTTTGAACTGAAATATTTGAGGACTTTATAGGGGAGTTTTGCTGTAGCTAGGCCTACTAACCATGTACATGGATATAGGCATTTGAATCGTTTCTGTTAAAGTTGTATTGCTGCCGAAGAGTTTTCCCAGAATTCGT
Source organism: Plecoglossus altivelis (assembly GCA_036571765.1). Taxonomy (NCBI): domain Eukaryota; kingdom Metazoa; phylum Chordata; class Actinopteri; order Osmeriformes; family Plecoglossidae; genus Plecoglossus; species Plecoglossus altivelis. The sequence goes on along the minus strand of BROE01000018.1, from coordinate 6,783,164 downwards.
CCCCCTTTCTTTGCAGTCAGGAGTTTGTTGTGAATGACGTTTTTGGTCACTTATCAGATCTGTCATCAAAAGTGAAAGTTTGACTAACTGAAAGAACATAGAGGCAGTCTGTATTGTTCTTTGTGCATCTGTCAAACACTGTAGTCTGTCAGTTGTACTTCCCCTAATCTTTTCTGTCTTTTTTAGCTTTCTTCCGTTCTTTCTTTCTTCAAACCACGTCCTACAGAGCGTTAGCACAGCGTTACCAGAGACAGCTGTTAGCTGCAATACAATCCCAGTGCAGTAAGAGTTCCTCAGAGCGTAACTTCGGCAGTTACATAAACCACGTAACTCAAGAATAGCAGTTAATGCCTTTGGTTCTGTTTGCGTGATCAGTTATTCAGGGTTAATGAGAGCTTGGCTGGGCATGAGAAAAAGCACTGTTGCAATATAACTAACAGAGGCCTGGTGAGCTGGAAGCATATTAAGAAGTCAGTTAAACCTCCACCGACATCAAACCAGATCTTCAAATAAAACAAGTACAGACACTGTTCTTCCCTCTTCGGCTTGTTTCACTTTTATTTTGAACCTTGTTCTATGAAGCGATACAGTTATGAATAAATGTGTCACGTGACTGACGCTGTGCGTGTGTGGTTTTCCTCTAAGAGTTGTCAGTACAAGGAAACAGTACAACAAGAGTCTGCATGTGCGCGCGCAAACTATACAGCAGGTTCTGATTGTGCAGCTTATCACAGAACAGGATATTTGGATAAGAACAGCCTTTACTGTGAATCATAAACATCCATACACAGGACAGTCTGGGAACCACAACAGTCTGTCGGCTCATGTTTCATTTGCTCGGGCAGACGTGTCTGGCCGCCCTACGTGACAAACCAATTTCTCTCCAACCAGGAGAGACTTGAGACACACTCAACTGTTTACCAGTTAAGGGGTGGGTCTAATACAATGACTGCACAGAGGACAGTCATTGAGGCATTTTGGAAAACCAAGTTTCACCAAGTTAATGTTTTATTGTACTCGTTGTTGGCATCTACCCAATTCTAGCCTATTTAAGTCACGGAATGTTTGGTCTGTACCCATTGATTATGCCCGTTGTAAATCAGAAATGAGAGGTTTTCTCAGAAATGGGCAAGAGACTAGGCTAGCTCTAGAACACGGCAACAAACAAGGAATACTTGTATACCAGACAAAGAAGAACCGCAGAACCGATTTCTAAAAACTCGCCCTGTGTTGATGGGTGAGATATCAGTCACCTGTCAGCCAATCAGAAAGTGCCATCTTGTATTTCAAAGCAGAAAAGACACACTCAGTGGAGAGAATACATTCAGTTTCCCTTTCCAGCAGGAGCTGTGACGTCTCTCCAGTTGGCGCTCAGTCTATAGCTAGTACTGTAGGAGAGGGATATGCATGCTTATGTAAACAGGGTGGTTTGGGGGTGTAGAAGGAATGTCTGCAGAAGTCCTCCATCGCCAGTACCTGCATGTTTTGGGAATTGAAAAACTTTAAATTGCAATACTTTTTTTATACTCCCCTATTACTCCCAACGGCCTCTTAAAAGGTCTCTTCCAAATATGGTATCAAGGATAAACTTTTTTCTGTGTGGGTGCAAAACTTGGCCTTTCATAACGAAAGGACAAAAGGTCATACAGCCTCCATCAATTAATCTCAAACTTCGCCCAAAGAGACTTTACCTCACTTTGCCCTAAGAAACTTAACCCTCGTGCTCTCTTTATATTTTGGACGTAGAGATCTAAATGTCTCGATGTGGGTGTGCGTGTGTGTTCATTTAACATAGTTTCGGGTCATTCTGACTCCAGAAGAGAGCACAAGGGTTCAATTCTATATCAACATGTACAGAATGTATCGAATGGATGTGAAAGGAAAGCAGTTCTGTGTACAAATTATGAGTGCATGTAGACATTTATAAACCTCCCTTTCTTCCTCGACCCATTCATCCATGCTCCATTGCTGACCATGTGATACCTGCATCAAGCACTATGTCCTTTGTCTCCGTTTCACAAAAATGAAACTTACACCGTGAGCCATCAATATGCACAAGAGCGCAACTAGTAATAAGAGTCTGAGTTTGTTTGCAAGCAAACATAATAAAAATCTCTCCATTAGGTTTCATTTGTTGCAAAATGTATCACCATGATGGCATCTAATGTCCTGTCGTTGAGAAGACATTGTCTGCACTATCTGCTTTGCACTCAGAGGGTTAGGATGCACAGCATCCATTATATCAATGTTTTCTTCTTTGATTATGTAGATACCTTTTATTACAATTATTAAGCGGTACAGTGTCTGGTTGTCCATAGTTTTATATATTCACCATAAAAGGTTGTTGGTGGACGTCGTGAAGAAGCACAAAACCCCACAAGGGGGCAGCGAAACATTTCCTTTAAACCCGTATCATTCTTAGAAAGTGTTCGTTGACTATTGTGATATAATGCATGTGAAACAGTATATCTGCTGCAACTGATGTGTAGAAATAATACAATTACAGTTCAACAATGAACACGTAGGGGCTGTGACCTATTTCAAAACAGATTTCGTAACCGTTCACTTAAACGTGAGCAGTCGGACTCTAGACGGGTTATTGTCCACGCCAAATAATGCCGTCCTTGCTCCGGTAGGCTATAAATCTATTTTGTGTTAAACTCGTAGGGTTTTACCTGTTTCTCGTCATACTTCATTTTAAAAAGAAGCGAAAGGAGAACTGAGCCCATTTTCTTGAATTGACTCCTGCCAAGAACTCTCTACTCGTCTTCTTTTCAGGCTCCATGATTTCTGAGAATACGAAAGGGAAACAAAAATTTCCTGTAAATGGAAGAGGAGGGGCCAATATAAGTTGTATAAAACCAATGTTGCTGAGATGTTTCGAACTAGTATGCAATTGAAATAACCGTTGAGAGAATAGGTGATGAACGTTGATCAGACACATATTTATTATACTTCACCGCGGAATAGTTCCTTTTTGAAAATTGCCTAAATTGCTTTTTGGGATCTAAACGATAAGGACTATTTCACAAAATTGGACCTACATTTTTAATGTTGTTCTCGTTTTGCTGAACGGTAAGCATAAAAAATCTAATCAAGTCCATGTGGCTTACATTGAATTTATTGTAAGCCTTGAATTGTTTTTAACATTAAACTTGGCGTGGGCAGCAATGGATAGAAAGTAATGTACTGTTAAACTGACGTCTTGTGAGGAGATGGCTGGGTTCAAGCTGCGCTTGACTTAGGGCCACGTGAGCTTCTTTGCTCAGAAATGCTTCTGATGTCACCTGTCTCGCCAGGTATCTGGTTTTCCCCATTGACAAATAACTTAGTGATGTTACATGTTACACTAGTATCACAGAAGCACTTTCGCTACTTTTAATTTGCCTGTCACCTTTGGCGTGTGTGTATATGTGTGGGGAATGTCAACCACATTAAACAGATACATTGCTCAGCTCTAACATCTGATTGACAGAGTAATTAAACAAAACAATAATTGAATGAATAATCTTCACCATCCTCCCTTGCATCATTTTATGGTAATATAGTAACCCACAGTACTCCACAGCTGAAGTCAACCAGCCGCTACACTACCCATAAAGATTGACCCCGTAGCACAACAATAACACTTGTTTGTCTCTTTTTTGCTTTCTTAGGATGACTGTGTTGTGTAGAGATGGGAGAGGGTTGGGGCCGCTCTCCCCCTTGAGATGGTAGCACACAGCAGAGTGGAAGGCCATGACGACACAGCGCTATCTTCATCCTCATCATCGTCTTCATCCTCATCATCCTCTTCATCCTCATCATCCTTCTCCGGGGTCAGGGAGCCCGACTGGCTTGCTCAGCACCAGAGGAACCCTCCGGAGGTCCTGCTCACGCCCGTGTCCACCCACTTCCCGCCATTCCGCTGCAATGAGGACTTCCTGATCATCACGCGCACGGCGTCCATGTTGGAGAGTAGCGGCTTCTACTGGGGTCCTCTAGGGGTGCAGGAAGCACACAGCAAGCTGCAGGACACGGCCGTGGGAACCTTCTTGATCAGGGACAGTCGTCAAAAGGACGTCTTCTTCACGCTGTCGTACCGGGCCGCCAGCGGACCCGTCAGCGTGCGCATCCTCTACAAGCGGCAGAAGTTCAGCCTGGTTGGAAGTGAGCGTTCGTTCCCTTGCCTCTTCTCTCTGCTTGAGCATTACATCAATTCCCCCAAAAAGAGCCTGAGCCTTCCCTACAGGAAGCAGGGACTCACGTTGCAGGAACTGTGCAGGAAACGCATCATCGAAGTGTGTGGTGGGGGAGAGAAGGTCGAGCAAATTCCAGTTAACCCTGTTCTGAAGAACTTTTTGTTTGAATTTCCTTACAAGATATGACAATGGCATTAAGGCTTGCCTTCCTGGCCAGTTGGTCAACACCCAGAACTAGTGTGACTGTGTCTAGTGGGTGGGTCCAATGGAATATACCATGGTCACACCCGTTAGATCTAGAAGACATCAGATCCACTGCATTAAGAGACTATTGGGCTGTTGGCGTTATGATGAAAAACAGGACCGCACGGTTGTGGTTGACCCCTTTGTCCTGTTGTTGTAGGCAGATCATGTGGGGTCGTGGTAGCAGACTTGAATACTTTATTGTGAATGTTTACACGGACCTTGAATGTGTGTTGTTCACAGAGACTTCCTCCCTCTGTGGTGTCTCACTGTCTGCCATGCAGATTCCACTGTTAATATGTCAGGAAAATATTTTAAGTAATAACATTATTTCTAAAATCCTTATTTTTGGTACAATGACGATGTTCAGTCAAATAAAACCCATTTTAGAATGTTCAGATTTTGTTATCCGTCGTGTTTGTGACTTAGTGTTGATGCAGTGTGCGTGTGTGATTCTGCTGTGTTGTACCCAGTTGTGGAAGCAGCTTAAAGCTCCAGACTGAAGGCGTATGGTTTCTGAGACAATTCCACATACAGTAATTTGACCATGGTGACTCAACTTGGTAGTAAGCGGTGACAGGTTGGAGGTGTTGAAGAGATAGTTACAAAGTTACACTCACGCTTACCAGAAATGGAAGGAGCAACAAAAAGGCGGTTTTTAAATGAGTCACTCGGAGGAGCAGTCATGTGTATGTGTGTGTGTGTGTCCTTATCAGCAAAGTCTGTGGATATTTAAAACAGGTTGGATGGTAACATATCTAGACAACGTCAACCTTGTAAAAATGGGTGTTTCTGCCTTATGAATATGGGAGCAGCAGAAAGAACAGGGTGGGGACTGACCATGTGTGACGAAATACTATGAGCTCATTGGAAATGTGTGTGATTTCTGAGATAGACATTATCAGTACAGACAGTTTCAGCACACAGTACACCTGTTTTCACATCTTCGCCCTCAATCTATGCTATAAAAATTCAGAGTACTCCTCAGCTTTCTGAGAAATGTGAAACAGAACGTAGCATTGTAGCCTCTGAATGAATTAACTGAAATTGTCACGGTGACTCATCATGTCTTTGGTAAATTAGATGTGAAAGTGAAACTATCCACACCGAGTTGGGGAAAGGTCATACTTTGACGCAGTTGCGACAGAATTCTCTAGAAAAAAGAGGGAAATGCGGTAAGTGTCCATGACCACCAGAATCATCACAGTAACTGAACATATTCAGGAAGCGTGTACAGTACATATATGCGTGTCAGCTGTGTTCAGAACTCAGCGCAACTAGTCTTGCCAGAAATCTAGATTCCTGTTAACACCCAGCTGCTCTTTGAAGCACAACTGGGAAACCCACCTCTTCTCTAGCTGCTCTTCACAGAAGAAGAACCCGGCCTGATAGTCTGGAACTGAGTATCCTGTCTGTCCTGCTAGCAGGAAAACTGTCCCTGTCAAAGGGGTTGGAAAAGGAAACCTTAAAGAATTGACGGTGGAATCTTGGCAACCTTTCTTACAAGCTTCATTATTCTACTTGCCATCTTTCATCTTCTTCATCATATTTAGCTGTCTCATGTAGCCTTTTCGATTTTGTTCTCCTCTGCTCTGTCTCTATTTCACACATAGGCCCCTTAGTGCCCCCCCCCCCTCCTCCACCACCACCTGTGGTGAGACAGAAACACACATGAAAGAGTTTCAGCATCCTTACTCTACCAGGAACACACACACAGTGTTTCCTTGAAGAGAAAACAGGAGATAGAAGACTTTCTCTCAAACAGAGACCACATGAAAACAGAACCCACACTCAAACAAGAACTCATTTGATGCATGCTACCACATGTGCAGAGTGTGTGGAACATCCACACACGACGCTCACTTAGGAAATGGAAATTACGTTTTTTTCTATGGTGTGCCTATTCAAAGGGGGGATGCTCACCAACATTTCTCTCTCCCTGCCCCCCCCCCCCCTCTATCCACTTCCTCTGCCTCGCTAATTGCTTCCTCCTTGTTTCCTCCCTTGTCTCTCTTCCTGTCTCCTTGCTGCATCATTCCCTCACCTCATCAACGCTTCTTCCTGTCTTCTAACCGTGCACTTCTAGAGGGCACGCGTGCACGTTCTCTTACTGCTCTATGAAGGCTTTTCTAGTAAATGTGTGGTTCAGTGGTGAACAAATCTCACACCTCTCCAGTCTTTCCTGCCTTTAAGTTGAGCTGCTGCAGGCCAAGTCGATCGGCCAAGTGTGTCAACAGTTGCCTCAGTCTGCAGTGGTTACACAGGCATGTATGACCACTTTTATATAGATATTCTTGGCCTTTTAAGGCTTCATCGGACAGATTTGGTTACAGAGTGACAGGAAATGAATGCGAAAGAGGCGAGTCACGCAGAAATGAAATGCCTAATTCAGATTCAAACCCAGGCCTCTGTGTTCTGACTGGAGTCTGTACAGGAAATTTGGCCACAAATATTGACGTTAAACGTTGAGAGGTTTGCAAAAATGTTTCCCTCATTGCTGAAACTTAGATATAGGACATTGAAAGGTGGACTGTACTAGATAAATCGTACAAACTCACAAATGACAAATTCACACTATAACACCATCATAAGTAGAATAATTTATTGCAGATCTTTAATTATCTCTGTGTTCGTATTTAGTATAATTACAGGTTTAAAAGCGGATGGCATTTACAGAGCATAGAAACATCCAGAAAACACAGCATTAAGTCCTCTTTTAATAGGATCAGTCTTAACAGCAGGGGAGGATATTTACAAGAAAAGCAAGGTTGGGAATGTTACCTAGATAAATAAAAAAAAGATGGAAAGCAAAGAAAAGGACACGTGTGGAGGAGTATTGCTTTCCTAACACTTAACTGCGGAATATCAAAACCAAGACGCAGTTTGAGAATTGTGTTCTGCTCACCTGTATAACCCAACACACTTGGTACAGAAGACAAGAACTTACGACCAAAAAGAGGGGAACAGGAAAAGGAGAGGGGCCAAGAGAAAGCGAGAAGGGAAGAGGGGGATCATATATATGCACCGATATCTCCGTGTGTGCTTAGCTCTCTTTCCACCAACATCCCCATCAGACACAATGCATCATCCTCCAGTAACTACACTCTGATTGGATCGTTGGAGACGTTCCGTCAATACATTCAGCTCCCTCGCCATTGGTTAGCTCTTTAGATTATTGCAGTAGTAAAGCTTCATTAGACAGGCTGGAGGCTGATCCCAGACCATCTCCATCCTGGCCCCCATCAGATTAGAGGTAAGACAGGTGGTAGGCAATCAAATCCTGGATCTAAACCAGTGGGATACATTCAGGTCCATTGTGTTGTGTGAGAAAGAGAAAAAAGATGTAAGCAAAGTCCAAACGCTGGTGGATGTGCTCTAGCACAACACCCCTGCTGCAGTAGAAACACACGTCTGCAGCAGAAACACACATCTGCGGCCGAAACGTCAGACACACAGTCATGCAGGACTACTCCCAGGTGGTGCTGAACTGGTGTCTGTACAGAGCTACCAGGACACATAGTCCCTTGTAATGAGATGAATGATCATCGGTTCCCAACAAGAACACACACAAGGAGACACACCGACACACACACACACACACACACTGGCAGTAAGTGCTAGGCAACAAAGCAGTGGCCAGGGACAGTGTAACCCAAGTAGTGAGGCTAGTTTAGCTGACTGTGGGTTTGTGTTTTGGCAGTCTAAAACACAGTCCCAGACTACGTCACGTCTACGGACAGAGGAACTGAACACAGGTGTGCTGAATGAGTGGGATGTCCTCCGGTCATGTGATAATAGTCAAGGATGTACTTCATCTACACCAACCAAATGGGTTGAAATAGCTTTAAAAGTGCATTCCAACTAAGCTGTGTGCACAAACAAGACTAGTGACCAATTAAGACAAATGAATACAAGTTTAATCGACCCCTGTGTATGCACACACACACACACCCACACACACACACACACACACACACACACACACACACACACACCCATACACAGCTCCACCGAATTGTCCCTTTGTAATGGATGTTGTAACGAGTAGAGTCCTTCTTCATGTGCAAATACAGTGTGAAAACATTGATCCTGCAGAATGCATCAAAACGACACCGAGTACAACACCACAACACCTACAGCCAAGCAGGTCAGTCACATAGGAGCCAAAATCTCTTCTCGCTCTAATGTGTGTGTGTGTGTGTGTGTGTGTGGCAGCTAAACAGGATTAGATGTTACTAGTCAACCTCCTGTGAGTGTGTGTCTGACAGATCAGGGGGCGTGTCCGGATCCTCTCTCTCCTCTCCAGACTGCAGATCCGATCCAGGGGGAGGGACCATCTCTGACTCTTCCCCCTGGGCTGTCTGCTCTGGATCTGGAGAATGGGGCGTGTCCTTCTCAGCATCCTGGTCCTCCTGCTCGGTAGGCGTGGCCTGTTTGGGTTTTGCCTCTGCTTTGAGGGTGGGGTCTGTGTCCTCTGCTACCACCTCCTCCTCTTCCTCTTCTACCCTCGCCTCCTCCTCCTTCGCCTCCTCCTCCTCCTCCTCCTCTTCAGTGATGGCTACCCCAGGCCCCTGCAGTGTGTGTGAGGTGCAGGGCAGCAGATGAGAGGGGTCTGCAGGAGGCAGCAGGGTGAGAGACTCCACGCTGAGCTGGTCCGCGCGGTTGTCTGTGAGCAGAGAGATGGTGGGCTGGGCTGCAGGAGTGAGGCTGGGTGCCAGTGCCATGGAGGGGCCTGGGGGAGAGACAGGGACAGCACGACCACTTAGCTCCTCACCCTCCCCACCGGAGGAGGAGGGCGGGGTGTGCTCCAGAAATGTCCCGTCATCTGGGGAGAGCAGAGGGAGAAAGGGTTAATCGTGGTTCATATCTACTTTGCCAGCAGCAACCGGTACGAAGCACCAGTATCTGCATACTGCAGCTGTGCTAGATTCCATCAGAAGTTGGGACACACCCAGCTACAGGGCTATTGTAAGCTCTATAGACTAGAGCTAGGCTAGGCTAATAATGTTCCACCAGTAGCCATGAGGCCAGGGAGAGGGGCAGACAGAGTGTCAGTTAGAGGTGCAGGTAGAGGTGCAGTAGAGGAGCAGGTAGAGAGGCAGGTAGAGGGGCAGAGAGGGCCACCTAGTAGTGCAGGTAGACAAGCAGGTAGAGGGGTAGGTAGAGGTGCAGGTAGAGGGCAAAGCATGCAGAGGTCTGAGTCATCCAGCACTCACAAACACAGGGAGACCATGTTGGAGCAGAGAGCATATCTATATCTCAACGCAACACAGAATTGGTATTAAAGACAGGGTTCAGCCTTCACACACACAGTGCATTGCTAACTCTGCATAGCTTCAGACCTCCTCTCAGAGTGTGTCCTCCTGACTAACATTTAAAACAAAAGTCCAGGTAGATCCGCTTGATGAACAGAAGCATCGTTCTTTGTTCAGTAAAATGAACTGCTTTAAGGTAAATAGTGGAGTGAATCTCCACTATAGATAATATAAAGTGTGTGTGTGTTTGTGTAAGCTGTGGGGCTCTGTGCTGATGAGGGCGTGTGTGTGTGTGTGTGTGTGTTACCTGTGGGGCTCTGGGCTGATATAGTGCTGGCAGTGACAGAATCACAGCGTCCTGTGCTGCCACTCCCACTGGAGGGGGGGGAGGGGGAAGACAAGGGGGACGGGCTGTGCTGGGACACGCAGTGGGCCACTGCAAAACCTGAACCATGCAAACAGACACAGAGGTGACGTGAGAACACTTGTCCGATCGACATCACGGACTCAGTCTGAACGAAACGTGTACGTGTGCGTGCTAGTGGAAAACATCTAGAACTGTCCTTTTTCTGTAACGAGAACTCATAGCGTGGCAAGGGGCTGGTGGTTTGTGAGCACGTCAGCTAGCATGTGCTTGCGTGTGTGTGCTGCTCGTGTATGTGCATATATGCTCTAGGGAGAGATTCTAAGGAAATTTGATCTGAAATGAGGAAGATAAAACCAAAACAAGTTGGTTTCTACATGAAGAAATTCCAGTGAAGAGCATGAGCTATTCCTCCTAATCTGCCTTCAGTGTCCACAAGTCGCCCGTGAACAAAGTTCTCCGCAACACCGTTTGTTGAAACTGATTAGTGTTGTTCGAATTTAGACAAGTAGGAACAAGGTTGGCGGCTTTTTTTTTGTTTTTGTTGAGTTAATAGAACCCAGTCCCATGCTAAGAACCAGGGTTTGACCATCCAATCCTGTCGCGCTGACAAGCACCGGTTCCCCTGGCCTTGCTTCCTGCCATGTGTGTGGGGTCTCTCCCGAGTGTGGCTGCTAACAGCAGGACCGTCAGAACCACTGAGGAGCAACCTGCAAACTTCCTGTCCTCATGGGCCTGTCGCAGACACCTCTGTTAAAACCTGGAATGGATTCCATAAGCAGTAACACGCGAAGAGTTTTCCAAGTGGCTGGTGTTGCCATAGTGACTCATAGTGATCGGGTTAGGCCCGAGTCCAGTGACTCATTTCTAAGGAGCATGGTTTGAAAACAAAAGCTGGAGTCAAACCACACAGGCATTAGAGATACCGGAGAACCCATTCCCACCCGAAAAAGCTCCGGAGTCACACCCATGTCAGAGGGGTGGGAGGGACTGTTGTGAGTGTGGCCATTGTTGTATGCAGCCTGTGTACACTCTGGCCTTGGAGACAAATATGGCTCGGAGTGTAATTAGATTTGGCCCACGAGACAATACCACATGACTAGTAGAGTTGGCGTGACGCTAATGTTACTGCCATGCGTCGCAGGAGAAACCTTGCGAGCGGAGTGCTGAGAGACACGATAACTTCAACTCCCAGCATGCTCTGCTGGTGTTTTGGCACGTCGATCAGGACAGCACCCATTAACACCCTCTCCTCTGTTGACAGTAGTCATAGCGACCGTATGCTAATACTGGCAACCAAAAATGGTGAAAATGAAGACAGAAAACTGGAGCTTTGCGCGTTCCATATTCAGTGTTGTGTTTTCCAATGCAAAACTCATTTCGGTTCATATGAAAAGGTTCATTGTTATATCTGAATGTTTTTTTCTCTCTCCAATAAATATCAATGTAGGCCCATGACTTTGTCAGAGGTTTAAATGTTGGCCCCACTGTGTATTTGAGTTTGCCACCTCTGCACTAGACGATGACAGGAGAACAGCCGTCAGCACCGTCATGAGTGCTGGGTGCCAGTAAACCTGTTTATCTCTCATGCACACCAGTCTCCAAGTTACCCCTCCACAGAGAAAGTCTATGTTCAGCCTGATTTACAGGATTCCTCATTCGCAACCTGTTCTGCGTCTGAATGTTACCTGGGACTTTGTCAACCGAGGCGAAGACGGATCTCTGCGCTGTGGGGTCGTTGGGCGCTCGACGCGATTGGTCGTAGAAGCGAAAGGGGAGGCCTCCGGCGGTGGCGTTTGCCGTCTGGCCGAAACCCAGAACATCGGATGCGGAGGGCTGCACGGGCAGGTCCAGCAGAGCTGCGCACAAACGCACGCACACTGTTGACACTGTTTGCACTGCTAGTTTGTTCACCTTAAACAGTCAAAACTAAAAAAGGTTCCTGGGTCGCACCTGCGATCCTTTGCATTTTCATGCGGCGTGCCTGGATACGTCCCTTGGCGAGGCGCTGCTTGGCGATGATGCAACGGATGTGATCGGCGAAGATGAAGTTGGCCTGCAGGATGGGGAGGGGCTTGGCGTGGGGGTTGGAGCTGGGCTTGTGGATGATTATGTTCAATGCCCGACTGTCGTCCTCCACGCCCGACACCTGCATGTCCTGCAGTGGACAAAGGAGGAGGGAAAGGAGGAGGAAGGGGAGGATGGAATAACAGCGAGGGAAGGAGGAGCAGAGGTGAGAGAATCCACCTTTAATGTTGGAGTTACAAAGGCTCTCTCTCTCATTGTCTGTCTGTCTGTCTGTCTCTCTCTCACTGTCTCTGTCTCTCTCACTGTTTCTCTCTCTGTTTGTCTGTCTCTCTGTTTCTCTGTCTGTCTCTCTGTCTCTGTCTCTCTGTCTCTCTCACACACTGTCTCTCTCACACACTGTCTCTCTCACACACTGTCTCTCTCACACACTGTCTCTCTCACACACTGTCTCTCTCTGTCTCTCTCTCTCACACTGTCTCTCTCTCTCGCACTGTCTCTCTCTCTCACACTGTCTCTCTCTCTCACACTGTCTCTCTCTCTCACACTGTCTCTCTCTCTCACACTGTCTCTCTCTCTCACACCGTCTCTCTCTCTCACACTGTCTCTCTCTCTCACACTGTCTCTCTCTCTCTCTCTCCGTCTCTCTCTCTCCGTCTCTCTCTCTCCGTCTCTCTCTGTCTCTCTCTCTCTCTGTCTCTCTCTCTGTCTCTCTCTCTCTCCCACTCTCTCTCTCTCCCACTCTCTCTCTCTCTTACCTGCAGCAGGCCAGCGAACTTGACTACTCCCCAGCCCAGGCGCTTGGTCTCCGGCTCCACCAGGCTCATCTGGTACACGTCCACAGCCAGGAAGCGCTGGGCCTGACCGCCCTCCTTACTCACCACCATGCAGGCGATCAGATCGCTGTTGTCTACCACAGCACAACCACAACATCACCATTACACAACCAAAACATGGGTTTATCAAGCACAACACGCTAGAGCAAACAATGGCCATTACACAACCACAACACGACAACTCCACAACGAAGAAAAAAAGAAAAAAGTCAAACTTCCTGGCAACAACAATAAACAAAAACTGTCAAATATGTGAGTGGAAAGAGAGGGAATAACTGTCTTGAGTATTGACGTTGGAAAATATCTTACAATCTAGATTGTAATTTTCGTCCAAAATATTTGAATTTGGATCTTTTACAAGCCTTCCACAACCACTCATTATACCCTATATCCTCCCAACCATACAAACACCAACCACACCGACAGTCAGGTCCCTGTTACTAACCATAACCCAACCACAGGGTAACCTTGCCAGTAGCAGGTGGTAGCCTAGAACACAAGGGGGAGCAGCTGTGGGCTCCAGATTGGTCGAACCCTCGACCATCATCATCCTCATTATCGCCCGATCAAAGACAGCAGTGTTCATGAAGGACTAGGTGATACATACCCTACACACATAACTGCATGACCTTTAGTCTCTGGTGTGTGTGTGTGTGTGTGTGTAGAGTGGATCTGGTTTCTGATGTTAGAGTCATTCTCGGCTTGGTTCCCTGAAGCCATGCTCAGATAAGGCCCAGAATTAGTAGCAAACGCACACTACCCACCAACAAGTGACACCGTGTGTGGGATGAGATACAAGTGGGCAACATCATCTAGTTGAATCATCTCTTACTAAACTAGGGGGAACAAAACACACAGAGGTATCGATTTCCCTGTTTTACACAGAAGCCACTTGGAGGAACTAGCTATGTACAGAAACGCAGCGTACACCTGATTTGAGTATTTAGCTAGAACGCAAGTGATTACTACAGTAAAACCACAAACCCTGATATGAAAGACCTGACTGATGATGTGCTCAGTCCAGATCTCGTTTCTCTGACAGACAGACAGATGTGGAAGTCCCTTCTCAAACCGCGCTCGCTTCGCGCGTACTTCGACCTTTAGAAACTATTGTTAGCCATCACCAGAGCAACCACTGATGACACACAAATACACACACATCCTGGAACAAGCCCACAGACCAGGGCAACGGAAACCTTTCACTCATCTCTACACAACACCTTCTTTCTAGAATTGATCAATCAGTGTATGTGTATGGCAGACAGGGTCTATGTGGGCGCGTGTGCCTTACTCAGGTCCAGGACGTCATCGGTCTTGATGAGGTCTTCGGAGCGGGTGAGGGGCAGTTGTGTCTCTGGCTCTCCTTGGAGTTGCAGCGAGAGTGCCCGCAGCATGAAGAACACACGGATCGCCTATTGAGAGAACACACATACACACACACACACACACATGCACGCGCACACACACACCATTCGAGTGTGAGGACAGAGGGGAATGAGCATGAGTATATTAGTACGAATTGTTGTGTGTCTGTGTGTGTACTGTGAGTCTGTATGCGTGTGTCTGTGTGTGTGTGTACTGTGAGTGTGTATGCGTGAGTGTGTGTGTGAGTGTGCGCTCACCCTTCGTGTTTTCTCCACATCCCCACATGGCAGCCTCTTGACGAAGTCAATACCAGTTAGCGGGGTCCCAGTAGGGGGCAGTAGAACGGAGGCGTCCATCATGAGGTACTCAACATTCAGAGGCTTACTCTACCAGGGCAACACACACACAAGCAGGGCACACAGTCACACTCCCACTCAGGGACGATTGATATACCTGTAATGTAGGTGTGTGTGTGTGTGTTTGCTAACCGTCATGCTCCTGTACTCATCCTCAAACATGTCCAGAAAGATTTCCTCCCCCTGTGAGATAGAGAATGACAGGGAGGGGGGGGTTCAGAGCCTTAAAGGGGTGTAACTGATGGAAGATAAGTTAGCTGATATTAGGGGCGTCAAGCACATGTTCAATCATGATGTGATCCTGCATCTGACAGACTGGAACAGGATTACCGGAGATTTGGTAGATTAGGTCGATGTATCGATACAGAAGATCATTGGATTACTTTGCAAAACGCCCACACACACGCACGCTCACACGCACGCACACACACACACACACACCTTGTAGAAACGCCGTAGTAGATGCAGACTCTCTTCTCTTGCACCCTGAAATCAGAACAAACGAGAATAATAATACAACATTTTGCATTTCTCTCTCTTATGGGCTGGTTTGACGTCCCATTTTAGAGAAGCCTGTGTTCTAACAACCCAGACATTTACAGAGTACAAAACCCAGACCTACAGACACAAGCTCAGACATGTCAAGAGAGGAGGAGGGAAGTTCTCTGACAGCCGAGTAACACAGGAGTAACACAGGAGTAACACAGGAGTAACACAGGAGTAACACTGGAGTAACACTGGAGTAACACTGGAGTAACACTGGAGTAACACTAGTCATACTAGAACAACCAGTCAGGTAAGTGGGCAGTGGGCTAGGCTCACCTCCAGACAGGCCAGGTGAACATCCTTGATGATGCAATGTGAACAGGATAGAACAGACTGCTTCAGCAGCAGACAGCTCAGCTCTAGCGTGGCCAGACGCACCTTACCGTCTGTACACAAACACATAGAGAGTAGGATGTATAAACACACATCATATTCTCTTAAACCTAGGCCATGAACATGGTATTGTATGATACCGTGTGTGTGTGTGTGTGTGTGTGTGTGTGTGAGTGTTACCTGGCTGTGCAGCCTGGTTCATCACTCGTATGAGTCTCTCCACCAGCACCAGGCTGTAGGAGCTCCTCTCCTGGTCAGGCACTGGCAACTGCAGCCTCTCCAGCAGGTCCTGGTTTATACCTGGACACACACACGCATGCACGCACATACACAGGGCCGTCATGCACACATAGGAATGGTATCAGGCCCCTCCATCTGTTTGTCCTTAAATTGAGTCTGAGCCATAGAGACGTGCGCCTGCGTGTCAGGAGAGATCCATACACACCTTTACTGTGGGACACGGCGTAGAGCAGACAGAGCACAAATAGAGCGTGGTAGTCATCGGTCGTACAGTCTAGAGCGCTGTACACCATGTCCAGGAAGGGCCTACACACAAACAAACATACGATATCTGCTTATAAAACATCTTTGTTATTGTCTGTGTGTACTCTACCTGCACCAGTGTGTGTCCCTGTTCCTTTGTGCGTGTGTATACCTACCTGCTCCTGTATGTGTGTGTGTGTGTACCTGCTCCTGTATGTGTGTGTGTGTGTGTGTACCTGTTCCTGTATGGGTGTGTGTGTGTGTGTGTGTACCTGCTTCTGTATGTGTGTGTGTGTGTGTGTGTGTGTGTACCTGTTCCTGTATGTGTGTATGTGTGTGTGTACCTGCTCCTGTATGTGTGTATGTGTGTGTGTACCTGCTTCTGTATGTGTGTATGTGTGTGTGTACCTGCTCCTGTATGTGTGTGTACCTGCTTCTGTATGTGTGTGTGTGTGTGTACCTGTTCCTGTATGTGTGTGTGTGTGTGTGTGTACCTGCTCCTGTATGTGTGTATGTGTGTGTGTACCTGTTCCTGTATGTGTTTGTGTATGTGTGTGTGTGTGTGTGTGTGTGTGTGTGTGTACCTGCTCCTCTGCGTGCGGGCAGCAGCTGCAGTCTTCTCCTCATCGGTGATGTTCTGCTCAGTCAGCTCAGACAGCTTACACTTGTCCATCACCACCATCTCAATCTCTGCACACACACACGCACACACGCGCAATCCAAATTCAGACTGAAACATCCCAAATGACACCTACTGTAATGTTGAAAGACAACACACACAGCACTAGCATGTATGGGGTACACCCTTCATACTGGGACCCATCTCAATAGTCTTCTGTGGTCCCCCCCCCACCTCCATCTCCTTCCTGCCATCTATTCAGAACCATCAGATCAACCAGATCAGTCCTGGGAGAGGGAGGGGAGGAACCCTCCGCAGACTATCGAGATGAACCCAGTCTCTCTCGCACGCCCACACGCACGCACACACACAGGAGAGTGAGAGACAGGCGGAGAGGTGA
Source organism: Plecoglossus altivelis (assembly GCA_036571765.1). Taxonomy (NCBI): domain Eukaryota; kingdom Metazoa; phylum Chordata; class Actinopteri; order Osmeriformes; family Plecoglossidae; genus Plecoglossus; species Plecoglossus altivelis. The sequence goes on along the minus strand of BROE01000018.1, from coordinate 6,766,158 downwards.
GGAGCACATTTATGGAGTCATGGTGGAGATCTTGACAGTGATAAGCTGTCACCATGGAGATTGTTACAGGGATAGTCGGTCACCATGGAGATTGTAGGAGTGAGGTGTCACGGTAAAGCGGCCGAGAGAAAGGCCCAGGCTCCAAACTGTCTGAACACACAGACACACACGCTGTTAATCTGGCATCACTTTCCATTTCCCCCCCCCAGCATTTACAGCTGACTAATACAGCTGGCAGTCTATAAAGGTACCGAATAGATACCACACGTTAGTGCATGCATGTGTCTCAGCCAGTTTGGAGGGTGGGGCCCATGTCAGGGCTGCTGGGTAAAAACATAAGTAGGTGATGGGGCGGTTTGGATGATGGATACACTCCAGTGTGCCACACAAACACACCCTCCTCTTCTGCACACACTCCCACTCACCTTCTGTCTCCCCACTCGTCCTGCCTCCCTTAGAGCACCCGCCCTCACTACCTTTACTCTTCTCTCTCTCCCTCTCTCTCTCCCTCTCTCCTCCGTCCTCCCAGCCCTCCTCTCCTCCCCCCGGCCTGTCCTCCTCCTCCTCCTCGCCCAGGTTCTTGTAGTTGGGCCGTTTCTGCGCTCTCTTGCGCCCCCGGTGGCGGGACATCTCCAGCGAGCGCTCCAGAGACTCGGGGGGTTTGGTGAAGCGTCGCACGCCTCCACTGTTCTGGAGAGAGAGAAAGAAAGAAGAGCCAGTATGAAACTTAGCATGAAACCTAAGGCCTAGAACTAGGTTCCAGAAAGGAAGAAAGGATCTGCTCTAACCAGTCTTGAGATAAGCCTGTGTAATGTTCTACTGTTAATAATTATACTGTCAGTGTCAATACCTGGGTTTAAGTGAAACGAAAAGTGATCCCAGACTTCTTACCGTCTGTCTGTCCTGCATGTCTACTAGCGATAAGAAGTCTGAATGCAGTGAACTACTTCATAACTTTAGTTTAAATGTTTTTTCTCTTAAGAGTAGCGTCGAGTCTTCCATTTGTTGTAATACTGTTTAACAGTGAACAACAGTTTCATATGAACTTTTCCTCATCCTGTGACACACACACACACACACACACACACACACACACACAATTTATTCCCTGTACTTCCCCATCCCTTCACAGAACTCAGCATTCTGAGAGCAGTGGACTTTCAAACTTAGGGTCCATTGTCCTTCTGTCAACAAAAGCGACACTGATGACAGATCCTTCACATAACCATAAGCTAAAAACAGACACACATGGATGGACACGCGTGGCCACAAACACCCACCCACACATCTGACTGAAACTGGAGTTGTGACCCGCTTCCTCGAAACACTACCGACAAGAAGCCGTTTCTTTGCACCTTCTCTCACTTCCCTCTCTAACACCCGGTGCATTATGGGAGCTGTATGCTGGGAGGGACAGGTGCAGAGTGGCTGTGACGTAAGAAAGGCCGTGCACGGCAGGAGCTGGGGCTGCAGGGCGCCGCGCACGCTTCGGCGTGGCGTGTGCGGTGGATGTGTGTGTCAGAGGCTGTGCACCTGCCTGCAGAGCAATCTCTGGTAAACCGCTCACCCTGCTTCACTGTGACATGATGAGAAATGAATGGAGGTCAATGAACCTCAGTTAGCACACTTTGAGGTAAGGACTGTTGTTTGCAGGCACCGTGTGTGGGACTACCAAGAGACACACCTGCAAACACTCTCACGCACACGCAAGCACGCATGCATGCACACACACACACACACACACACACATACACACAAAAAGAGCTTCCAGGAAGGGAATCGGGGTTAGACAATACACCTCTGTGTTCCATACGACCTCGTTGCCTCCCACATAAGTTCAGCAGGATGTGCCCTTTGACCTCATGTCCCAACAGTGTGTGTGTGTGTGTGTGTGTGTGTGCGTGTGCATGCATGTTCAATGCTGCACCACATTCACACTGTGAACTAATACCCAGAAGCCTTCGGTACAGACGCCTGCTGGGAGATCAGATCTAAGTTGACTAGTGCTGAGAAAAACCACAATGTTGTCTGCTTCTCTGAAAGCCCTCCCACTCCTACCAGACCCACAGAGCTGCTCTGCTGCTGGACTGGCACATGCGTGTACACGTGCGTGAGCGTGTGCACGTGCGACAGCGTCTGTGTAAGGGGATGGGACTGGGTGTGACGCATTAGCTCAGTGGTGATTTTCACAGCATGCCATCCAGAGTAACATGGTCTAGTATACAACACTGGTTTCTAATCATGCACATCTGACAGGCAAAGCTCCAACTCACGTCCTGTAAGCCACACCCACTGTATGTCTGTATGTGTGTCTCACCATGCTCTTTTGTGTGGTCTGTCCGCTCTGTGAGGAGAAGACTGACAGATCTCCATTGAGGATGACATCTGCGAGGGAGTGGACCAGAGGCTGGTAGTGGATGATCAGGAACACCTAGAACACACATACCGTATGAAGGCTGAGAAAGACTCATCGAAGGGTGTGTCTGTGTCAATCCAGGTGTGTGTGTGTGTAGCAGCCTACCTGAGAGAGCAGGTAAAGGGACACTTGGGGGTTGATCTTCCTGTCGTCTGACTGAAACACACACATCGGGGGATTTTTGGCTACAGCACCCACTGACCACACACATCCAGCATCCACCCACACTATTCATATACTCCCACGCATTCACCGTCCAACCGTACAGATACACAGACAGACCGACCGACCGACACACACGCACCGACAGACACACACACAGAGCGCTGCATACCGTTCCGGGGCTAACCAGTGAGTAGACGTAGAGTGGCAGGAAGAGGCGATTGAGCAGATGGTCAGTCAGGACGTCGTTGAGGAACTCGCAGTTGATGGTGAGGATGTCGTTGAGGTAGTGGAGGTGGTCCAGGTGTTCTGCCACCAGATCACTCAGCTTCCCTCTGTTCCTGTGTCTGGGAGGAGGAGGAAGAGACACTGGGTGTACAGGAGAGTGAGGAGGGATGTACATTTGTACATGTATATTCGGTCATGGACTGTGCCAGAAACTGCCAGGTAGTACAAGACCTGCAGTGACAAAACTAGACCACATCTGACACCTAGTGGTCACAAGAGGAAAAGCCGGTGAGGACTTGCACAGAAACAATGTTCTGACTGGAAACCTCAAGACAGCCAAAAGACAGCCAGCCAGAGTCAGTAAAACAGCCAGCCAGCCCCCAAGATGACCAGCCAGCCAGTGCTCTTACTCTTCGTCTGTCTGGACACACTTGTCCAGCTCGATCACGTGGCTGCCGATGAACCACACCAGGTTACTGAAGTAGGGCACCGCCGTCTTGTCCCGGATGTAGTGCAGCATGTGCTGGTTGTCCACTGGGGTCAAGGGGGAGAGGGCGTTGCCATGGTTAGATATAAACATACAAGATCACACTCAATACCTCACACTCCAGTCTACGATGTAAAGAAAGGATCAAAATGCGAAGCCTGGAAAATTAAATAAGAATTAAAAACTGTGTGGGGAAGTAGAGTCAGGCTAAAGACTCGAGCCACAAGAATCAAATCATAAAAACATTTAAGCAAACTGTTCTATGCATTGCTTCCTTGTTCCAGTGTTGATGGTGAAGGCTGACCACCGGTTGGACAGAGAGGCAGACAGCCAGCAGAGAGGGGCCTCAGGTCAAAGGCAAAGAAGCTAGCTCCAGGTAGAGGGGGGGAGGGAGAGAGAGAGAGGGAGGGAGAGACAGAGAGAGGGAGAGAAGGATGGAGGGAGAGAGAGAGAGGGAGGGAGAGAGAGAGATTGAGAGAGAGAGATTGAGAGAGAGAGAGAGAGAGAGAGAGAGACAGAAAGAGGAGGAGGGGAAAGAGAGAGTGGGGGTTGTGGCTAGGTTACCACAACAGGACTGTTGGTTCTATAGGGGACAGGAAAAACCAGGGCACGTGAGGATGTGTAAAGTTCTATTCATGTGCTGTCATCCTTGTTTCCTTCCCGTTTCCTTCCAAATACAAGAAAGAATACTTGCTGGCAGCTCAAAGGTTGGGCAAGAGGTGTGTCAGCATGCGTACAACTGAGTAACCAATGACTGTGTGTGTGTCAGGAAGAGGCCATGTGTGGAGACAGGAACACTACAGTTGCCTCCCTGATAGCATGAACGGAACACTCAGATGCGGGCATTCCAAAGACGACATGTCAGATACGAGATTTGATCGCTTGATCGTGAGTCAGGGTAGAATCGTGTTTACGAAACGTAGGAAGGCATGCCAGGCTGTCTGCATGTAGGTGGACAGTAAGAAATGCTCGAAAAAATCAAATGTAAATGAACGATACAAATGGGTTTCATATCCACCATTCTTAGGATATGCTATACATATCAAATAGAGCAGATTAACAAATAATGGAAAGTGGGAATGGGACCAACTTACATGAGACTGTAGTTAGGCAGATGGGGAGCGCAGAGGAGGAGGGAGGGAGGGGGTGGATGGGAGGAGGGGGAAAGATATAGAAACAGAGGGATACAGAAAGAGTGAAAGAGAGAGAATAGGGTGAGGAGGGAGAGCACAAGAGAAGGGAAGGGTTGGAGAGGAGAACAGACAAAGGGTTAATGTGAGTAAGGGACTGCTGCGGGTGGGGTTGAGGCAGGGGGGGTTGGGGGTAAGACCCCTCGAGGCATCTATACAACCCTGCACAGTGGCATACCCCTTCCCCCCCCCTCACACACACACACACCTCAACAGTCAGGTCAACACTCAGTACTAACAGACATATAAATGGCTAGTATCACAGAATGTTTGATAACCACAAATAGTTTGCTACATATACACTATCCAGCTCACATGTTACAGGAGCATCTTTAGATAAGAGCGGGAGTAACACGAATATCCATGCATGATACACATGCGGGGTCAGACAGACAGACAGACAACAGGACAGACATGGAGAGAAGGACGACGCTTGCTCTATCGCAACTTCCTGTCACATGTGTTAACATTACGGAACGCTCGAGGAGCTGGAAAGGGCATGTCGAGCATGCAACCGAGGAGAGAGGGAGACACACCTGTACCTGCAGAGCCCAAGCCCCCTGCGCAAGGAGCCCTCAGCCCGCGAGACTCGCGTCCTCTCCCCCTGCACAGCCTCACTCACGAGTTGAGGCTGACTGGAGGGGAGCCAGCCTAGTCCAGGTTCGTCTTCCGGCCCTTTAGCAGCCCCTGCCCAGAACCCGTGCGCCCGGCCTAGCCTCCTTCTGTCAGTTCTCTCCCCCACGCGGCCACTGCGACAGACCCTAACAGCCATGCCCAGAAGCCCCTGTACAGCTCCTCTCTGCCAACAGGCCCCTGCCCCGCGTCGGGCCCGCCCTGCCCAGACCCTCACCGGGCACGCAAGCCACAGCCCCCTGCCCAGCCCTCACCCCGCGTAGTCCTCAGTCACAGCGTCGCCCCGACATCTCTTACTCAAGGCCCCCTGTCCAGCCCTTGCCCCCAGCCCTCACCAAAAGGCCCCCTTCCCAGCCCTCGCCCCAAGCCCCCATCGTCCAGGCCAGTACCATACCTGCACCCTCCCAAACCCACTGTTTTGGGGTCCCAGAAGGCCCCCTCCAAACCCCCAGTGTGCCCAAGCCAGCCTTACAGCAGAGGGCCAGAGGAGAAAGAAGGAACGCTGGCGAAGCCGAGTTTGTTTGCGTTTGTGTCAGCAACAGCGTTACCTTGTTAGCCATGCTCATGCACCGTGGCCAGGTTAGAGTTAAGAGCCGCCACCAGGAAGAAGGAGAGAAGCAGAGGGCTTGGTGCCTGTAGGGGGCCCATGTGCATGGATCTGTGTGTGTGTGTGTGTGTGTGACACATACCTTTGTAGACGTTGAGTGTGATGGTGCGGACTGCGATGCGGACCATACTCTCTGGGTGGTTGAAAAACTTAATGGCTTCGGTGTACAGGGCAAAGTCATTAGTGTGCTGTGTGTGGGAGACAGAGAGGGGGTGCCGGTGAGCAGAGCACGGCACTGCGCTGCAGAGGCCACACAACCACAGAGAGAGAGCAGCTACTGGGGATAGACCCGCTAGTGAAAACTAGTGTTCTACTTCTGACAGAAAACCTAAAGAGAACAGTAGTCTAATAAAACAGAATGGAACTTGACAGGTTAAGTACAAGTTAAATATTCTCAATGTAACGTTGAATTGAGAATAGACACCTAGCCTCTGACTAGTTGTTAAATAGTTTCAAAAAATGTATATTTGTTCATTTACAGTAAGGTGTATTGATTTACGACCTACATGGATATAGATAGAGCAACTAATGTAGGCCTTCTAGAGCAGATGACTAGTGCTAGTTCACCTTTAAAGAGCAGGCGAACCATGAGAAGGTAGCGAAGCTCTACTCACCCAGTTTACATTCAGACTAAGACTACTCTTATTCTAGACTACTCCTGCTCCGGCTCATAACTGCTGGCTTCTCTCATGCATGAGGATGTGTACTAGCTGAGACACTACAGAACCACGCTGGCAATCCAGGACCGCTGTAGTATCGCTGCGTTACTGGGCCAACCTCGTCTAAACCTGCTCCTTACTGATATTACTGATATTCTCTTTTCAGAAAACGTGGACTAGGCTAACGCTTAGAGCTAAAGGTACCTATGGACCACACGGTCAACGGCTGAATCAATGTACAGTCTATTGTTAGCTGAAGATCTCTCTCTGAGCCATTTTGTCCCTCTAACCAGGCACTTTCTCGTTCCCCAAGACCCCCAGCCGATCAGAGACGGTTCACAGGTCAGCCAGAGGTCACAGTGAACAAGAAATTGCAGGTTGCTACCATCTACAGTACACCAATAACTTTCCCCCTTACACAGAAGCCAACAGCAGGCCTATGATGCTAATAGACCAGCTGTGTTATTGCGATAGAGCACTGGCCTGAGGAATAAAGGAATGAACAGAAGTACAACAAGGAAGGGGGAGTGGCTAGAACCAAGGTACACGGACAGGGAGTCCTACTGCTAAAGCCTAGCAACAACCTGGAAACAGGATTACAGGTCCTGTATAGTTTTATGTTCAACTGTGCATTCATAAAACACTGGAGAAAGGAGGGGGAGGTAGGTAGGGTTGTTTAAGTCCAAATATACAGCTTAGAACCCCAGGCAAGGCTTAGGGGACACGTATACAAAGTACAGCAAAGTACAGCAGACTCAGCAACTTGAGTGGGGTTAAACAGTACAGAGTGTAATGCATGAAGTGATTTCCTGGCTCTTACTGTTGAAGAGTTGCTTCATTTGACCTCAGACATTTCTCTACTACTCGCTCTTTCGACTCAGTCCAGAATTTCACTACATTTTGGACGAAACTAACTCTGTACCTCCTTGCTGGTCTTACCTCATTGTAGAAGAAGTGGACTGTGTGGTTGTTGAGCTTGAGGGACAGGGTTTTCAGAAAGGAGATGTAGTAAGCCATTATCTCCTCGTCAGAGAAGTCAAACTTGTGAACGATGATGGAGTTGACGTGATTGTTAGACAGGAGGTAATCTAGAGGGTACATTGTAAATCAAATAAAGATGCCATCTTACACTGTGCGTAGTCTAATAAAGTTTGGAGGTATTTGAATGCGGAGACTATGTCATACTGTATAATGTGTTCCTATTCTCCAGTTGGATGAAACCTTGTTGCTTTCCTGAACAGACTGTCTCCTTGCTCAGGTCAGGTAAAGCAGCATGTGTTACTCACAGAGGGACGTCTCATGGCTGATGTTTTCAAACAGGATGTTGAGTGTCTGCAGGAGCTGGACGCACACGTAGCGCCCAGACTTCTGACGCAGGATGTTCAGGAAGAAGGCAAACATGTTCTTCTCCAGGAAGAAACTTTAACACAGAGGAGCAGACGTCCTGAACAACTGACACGCTTCGGTAATGAACAACATCCAACTCCAACCCAATAATTACTCAGTCTGCATCACCCAGTGGGATATAGTAAGTGCGCTCATCTGTCAATGGACACGGGGGTGAACAGTGTGACTGGACCAGTGGTATTGAATCAGTAGAGACACTAAAAACGGGCCTTTCGACACCTTTGATAAGTGATTGTAAGAGGACGAGAATAAGATGGAAGGCCTTACTCGAACACGGAGCTGTCATTCTGGTCACCCCATATAAGAATCTCAGTAATGGAGCGAATGGTCTCCACCAAGAGGTTCCTGTTGCTGTCTGTCACTGTCGTGTTCTTTGTCAGGACATGGTACATATACCTGAAGGAGCAAGGAGGAGGAGGGAGGTGAGGAAGCAAGGGGGAGGAGGGAGCAAGAGGGAACAGGGAGAGGAGGAAGCAAGGGGGAGGAGGGGGAGGAGGAAGCAAGGGGGAGGAGGGAGAGGAGGAACAGAGTAAGAACAAGCTCCTTTCTAGCTTTTAGTGTCACACTTTCATCCAAAGCAATTGAGTACAGTACGTGTCGAATACATTTGGCTAAAGTAACAGAATCAACCTTATTTTCTTGATAGACTAGTCACTGGAACCTTGCACAAGACCATGACAGCAGCTGTGACAAATATCATTGGATAACTGTGCATGGTGTAGATGTGCGTGGGAAGTGGACTATGATGATTTCATTCGTTTTTTTAAATGATTGATCTAATTCGCAAAGTAGCATTGCTTACGATTCAAATCTTTTCAGTGCACTATTGTGTCTTTACATTCCTCACAATCTTGCAATGCTTCAACTTTTTAACTTCCGCAGATATGGTTGGACTGAAAAAGAATCCTGTTTCTGCATAATGGTGTACGACCAACTGAAAGGTGTCAATCAGCTGTCAACAATAATGCAATGATCACAATCCTTGCAAGGCTTAAGAACAACACGCACAGCTGCATCTTCCGACAACAAGTCCTGGGAACTAGCTAGCTAGCTAGTACACACTGATGCTTTCTGCTAGTCGCCAGTTAGCTAACGTTACCAGTACTGTACTTAAAGCTTCGTTATACTAGCAAATGCTGAATTAGCTAGCTCGCTAGGCTAGTAGCTACATGACCATGACTTCTGCATAAAAGTGGACATGACTTGACTAGACGCTAACTGGTTAATTACAAGTAAACAGCTTCGCTTTTACAGACACTGTCCGTTAGACGGATGGTCAGGAAAGCTGACAACGTACACTGTGTATACATACAAATAACAACGACAACCGACCAGCATAGTAACCTTCGCCATCATGTCAGCTACTTACTTCAGATGGTCCAACGAGTGAATGTTTTTAGACTTCCCCTGTCCTCCAACCCAGCTCCTTGATCGACCAAACATGGTTGCAGAAATGTGAATGCTTACGACTGTCAGGTTGTTTTGCTGGTATCCCGATCAATCCATAGCATTAGCACCTCACTCCCCTCGTACAACGATGATGTGTTGCAAGGTAGATAGCTAATGACGACGATAGCTCTTAGCTAGGGAACATTAGCTTGCCAAATTAGGTAAATTACGTAACAGGTTTAAAGGATGTGTAGTTCTGGACTTGCTGTTTCCTTTTACTATAAGGATGTACAATGTCATGCTATACCGTCTGAAAAAACTACAAGTCCCTTTGGTTTTTTCCGTTAAACGATAAGCGAAAACGTCATGACGTATTATCTCTGCGACCGTTTGTGCATGGGGGTGGATGAATTGTTATTGATGTTTTTTTTGACCATTCAAGAAATAGTTTGCATTTTGTCAACCAATCAGAATGGTAGTCTCTAGTGCCCTACTTGTAGACTGTTTTGATGCAGTTTGCGAAAATAACACTGCCTAAGGAATAATGAAAACAATGACAAATGCTTAGATCAGTATTTTTTTAATAATAATATACATTAGCTGAACACGAAAAGTGCATCTTAAATGCGGACTACATGCCGTTTTTTGGGTTATTGTTTGCAATTTAACCATGCTACATGGTTTTAGCTAGCACAAAAGGGCTGTCAGGATTTCAACCTTAACGAATGGCAAGTGACATCGTGGCTAAAACAGTACGTTGTTTATTTGAGCATAATGACTAGAGAATTATACAGCACTATCCACTACGAGTTATACTTGTGAATATTGCTTGTTAACGAGTTCAGAAAAACATTTCAAAGCTCGCTCAATCTGGACAACTACCGAGAAAAAGGGGGCTGCGTTCAGCCTGCAAGATACTGGAGTCTCCAGTCTCGTCCGAAATGGATTCCGCAATCCCACACCATCACTCTTCTCTCACGATCAGGGACATCTGCTTTTTCTAAACGCCTTGAAGTTTATCCTGCTTGCTTGCACAACTTGTGACCTAAATCTTCGCTTTTTTATTTCTATGACACTTTCAATTTATGCTCAACTAGATTCCGTGGAATCGCTTTTCAACGAACTTCCCTATATGTTTTATCTTGGCCTGTTTTTTGTGAACGTTTTGATTCTGTACTATGCCTTTTTGATGGAGTACATCGTACTGAATGTGGGAATAGTGTTCCTGCCTGAGGATATGGACCAGGCGTTGGTGGATCTGGGTGTGCTATCCGACCCAGCATCTGTCCCCTATGACACGGACACGGAACTGGATGTATTCGAGGGATACCTGGAGTAACCTAGAGGAGGGGGCAACGTGGCATCGCGTATACATCAGGGCACGAACTAGACCGACATCGAACTTTGATGATGGATAAGACTAAATCAAATGGGTCGTTAGTATTGCCTTTGACCGGCGGTGTGAAAAAGTAAGTAGAATGCGAATGTGATAAACTCAAATAGAGATTTTGTTTCTGCTGTGGATTGCTGTACAATGATAAAGTCACATGTACTGTATGTAATCATGTACTGTATGAAGTAGACTTCATATTCAATATTTGCATGTTTCTTCATCTATCTTCACAGGTTGTCCCGACTCAAGTGAAGGTGGATGCACCAATGAACAGCTACCCCACCTTCTGGTGGGACATCAGCAGAGCTGTCAAATTGTCCCCCAAACTAAAGCAATACCGGCCACAAGGATTAAGCCATCTGTGATGGACGATACCATGCATCATGCTAGACTATCCTTTGTTATTTCTTTCTTCGGGCATCACCATGTTATACTGAAAAGCATGGTTTTGGTTATTGGTTGCCTTCGTTGTTGCTTTAGTTGTGACATAATGATGGATATTCTTTAAACGGATCCACCTGTTCCATGTGCCGAGGCTGTTATCATTATTGCTCTGAACCAACGGTGATGGACTGGAATGTTGTATTCACCCATCTCTGCGTGACTGCTGAAGTATAACTGGTTCAGACCTATGGGCCGCTGGGTTTCCGTAACCACCGACTCAAGGCCACATAAATTCCCTGGCTTCCTGCCTCTGTGGCCAAACTGAACCCAGATCGGTGGCCAACCTCCCCCAGAGCTCCCCCAGCTGGTCAAACCTTCAAAATGGATAGCTAAGACAAAAAAAAGCCTGATTTCTGACCTCAAAAAGCAATGTGGTTGTCTGTATACCATTGATCAAGTGGTACAATGTTCAGTTTCGCTGCATGAATGTCGAAGATAATTCATATCAAGGCGCCATGTGTTTGAGGAACATGGATCCACTTTAAATCTTTTCTCAGAATGTTCGTTTCAAGTTTGGTTGAGCCTGTCTCAGGTGTCAGTAATCCTGTACTGATAGTCCAAATCAATAGACCTCCTTGTCCAGGTCTTGTTTGTCACTAAAATCTGTATCTTTATGCTGTAACGGTTGAATAAGGGAATGTAAAGAATCGGACTTCGTAGTGTCCCTCCCCCCCTTTCCCGTGATAATGGAACTGAACTTGGGTCCTGTCCTTCACCAATCCCACTTTGAAGTGTTTGTGAAGTGAATACACAGATCACATCAAAGAAAAGAACAGGGAAGACATTTCATAAAGAAGACGAGAGGAAATCATGTGCTCTGCGGGAGAAAAGGATTCCAAGGCTTGTTAAGAATTGATGACACTAGTGATTCAGTCAAAATCAGAATGTGTGACATGTGCGGTTGACTTAAAAAAAACAAAAAAACTTCTTAATTAAAGCCTGGAGTGAAGTGAAATGTGAATTGAGTCCCAGCTCGAAGTGTCAGAGGTCTCATCACCGTGTATTCCAATAGAGCTTGCTTCCTCCCACATCCTCATCACTCCAAATGAAACAGGACTTGCACATGTGTTACTATAAGCTATGTTCATATAACAAAGTTTATTTTACAATGCATATTTAATAAACAATGTGTGAATGAACATCAAACTCAGTATTTCATGGTCTCTCTTGCAAACGATGGTGCTTGGGTTGTAAGTATTCAGTCAAAGAAGCCCTACAGGCAAACGGGCCAAAACGCTCCGCTCGCCTTCCCACAATGCCCTACGCCAGGTTTAATTGGCAATGAATTAGAAACATCTGCACCGCTGTAATTAACCTGACCCCAGCCTATCCTACTTTGTGCCAAACGTTGAGGAGCCCTTCCTTAGTATTGAGAGCAAGTTTGGCACAGGTGAAACTTGCTTAGCCAGAGTTACGGGGGGAACCGCAGATGGGCAGGCATGATGAGACTGTGGTGGTTGTGCCAAAAAAGATAGAAAAAATTAACCTGATCCCATTCTGGCCTGCCTTGTGACACGTGTTAGGAGGGACCCCCTGAGTAATGGGAGCGAGTTTGGCGCAGGTGGAACTGGCCTAACCAGGGTTACGGGGAGGATCGCAGATGGGCGGACGGGCAGCACGATGACCTGCGGGTGATCGTGCTGATAAATATGACTCAAAATCAACCTCCGGTGGTAGTACAGTACTAGAGCAGGGTGGTGAATACCATCCTCTGACTGTTATTCATGATTATATAACAAAGGGAGCACTTATATTTATAACCATGTATTCCTTCCGAAAATATCAGAACGATAGGGAGGCAATTTCATTTGTTAGGGTTGAAACGGGGTGTGATCATCTATCAAAATCTAACTAATGTTACAGGAAAGATTTATGAAATGCTTCATAGTCGATACGATCATGCTACATCTAGTTCGCCTATCTGATTATTTAATCATGTAAGATCCATTTTGATCGATATTGTTAGTACTTGAAGTACATAATTTCAAATCTGCATACTTGGCCATGGCACCGTTATACATGAACTACAACATTGTCCTTAGAGAACTACAACTCTGTATTAATGTCGAACACGCTCCTAAGCGTGGGGAATTATGGGAAGTGAAGCGGTGCAGAGAGTCGAAAAGACGCTGTAGTTGACAAGCACCAGTGACTGTATTATTGTGACAAGGATTGTACTACATTGACTCAGATAGGCCACTAGATGGCAGTGTAGCTGTGCCTAGTGTAGTGTTAAACAGTCGCTGGAGCTGTGGAGCCCCATCGCTTAAAGCTGCCAAATGTTTGTTTTCACTCCATCTCTATCCACCAGACTCAAACTGTTTGAATCAGGGAGTGGGACTGAAGTGCATACCGACAGGATGGTAACTCTCCAGGAACAGGGATGATCTGTAGCGATACCATACGCCAACTGTGGAGGACCCCCATTGACTCTACAGCAAATATAGTTCTTTATTATTTACATTGACCAAAAGTACAACACCACAAGTATGAAAACAAAATCAATGTATGAAACACATTGTAAAAGAACACATAGTATCAGTGCAAAATCTGTCTCATGAAGTGCATAATTTAGCATGCGCGGGACAACGCTTGCAATCTTTCGAATCTCTGATGTAGAAACCCAATTTAGTGCATCCAGCTGCAGTGTCTTTTCAATGGTGTTCCACCTATCTGTAGGGAACATGAGTCATGAAAGCCCTCCTAGCCTAAATAATACTGCATCTGATATGAAAATGTAAAAACAACGATAGAAAACAGAACCAAAACATTGTACCTGACGTACAGTTGAATCTTTTCAACTAACATAGCAGTGAATATATCTCTTAAAATAGCCTGGGTCCGATAACATGTGACCTGCACAGACCTGATATCTGATGACATTTGAAAAGAAATGAGGTCGTTCATTACCAGACGTTTTATACTTTTTAAACCAGATGTATTTTAAATGCAGTTCGGAGGCAAGTAAACTACAGAATTGTATTACAAGGAAACACGGCATAATACCATAGATGAGAAAATGTTTTGTTTATGATGTCATGGTAGCCAACTCTAACAGGTTAGGTTATTTACATGATAAAATCACTTCCTGGTTATTGAGTTCCACCATCTCACAGCGGTTCTAGAGTGAATGGATCCTGGAGTCTTGCTCTTGTAGACGTTCAAACTCCCGGTATGGAATATATTCATTCCACATACTGAAGTAAGGAGAGGAGATAAAAGAGGTGAGAATAGGGGAGAACGGAAGAGAGGGAAGGGTAGAGGAAAGGTCAACTAAGGTTCTGTCATAACTTTGGGAGTGGGAGAGTGGGGTGAAGAGGTAAACTGGCCTACCCTAGACTCTTAATCCAAGGACAACTCCCCAGACTCCAGGCCAGATGCTGTGCTCCCACATCAGTGAACTTGTTATACTTCACACTGCAGGAAGGGTTGACACTATGTCACTATACACCACATTAGAACCAAGTGACCTTTGGAAATGTTAGCGTCTGGTTACTAAAGGCAACCATGTTACCACTGGCAACTGTTGGGCGTTAGTACAGCGGAAGAGATTCTTCTGTCAGGGGTATTGAATGTTGTACACTGCAATTGTAAAAGACTTACTCCAGATCTGTGAGGGAAGTCATCTGTGGTAGGGCTGCAGCCAGCCTCTGTGCCCCCCCGTCAGCGATCACATTATGGTACAGACTGCACCGCAGACCAGGAGGGGAGGGGGGGGGGGGGGGGAGGATTAGTATGCTAATGTCAATCTGCATTTGTAAGATGCGTGTGGGTGAACATACATATGTGTCGATACACTTTAGGTGACGATAATAATCATGGGTTATTTTATGCAGAACCTTTATCCAAAGCAGCGCACATCAAAGGGGTTGGTTTGCTGTCACATGCTCTAACACTGAGCTAGATCCACTTTTTTATCAACATTTCAGTTCTTTGTTGCGTTTTCTAAGTTTAGCCATGTGGGCGTGGGCAGATTCTGATTCCTAGCCAAACATTCCAACATTCCACAGGTGCACCATGGCCCATCTGACTCCTTCACACTTTTCATTACTGATAGTCATTTTATGTCTTGATTTGTTTGGACCAATAGACCAACTTCACTGTGCAAAGATACGACAAAATACTCTCCAAAAAATGTCAAACATGTATGACTCTTGCACTTCCTCTCTACAGTATGCCCATTAACCTGCTTACAAATGCACCTTAACCCTGAACCATCATATCTTCACGCAATCACTTGGCAGTCACCTCTAAGCAAATAGCAGATGAGAGTGATCAGACTGGCTCAAGAGGAGAGTGAAACCTGGTGTGATCAACTGCTCCTGTGGTTCATCCGTTTGAAGGTTTATTGTGTTGTGTGTACAGAGATGCTACACTGTATTCCACTGTTATATATACTGTACATATATTTATACATATATATACTGTATATATATTACATAATGCTGTATACATATATATGTTATGTTTGATATGTGGGTCTTGAGTTGCTGTCACTTTCCTGTCAGCTTGAGTCTGACTATGATTGCTTGACCTGTAGCAACTTACAGAACTGCTCGTCTATTCTCAGACATTGTTGTACAGTAATGCTTGACGGTTCTGATAAAACTACCCCACACCGCATGTGAACGTGTGTGTGTGTGTGTGTTGCTGTGTGATTCACCTAAGAGAGTGCAGGGAGGGCAGGGTGCACAGGGATGCTGCCAGTCTCTCTGCTCCCTGGTCTCCTATACAGTTCTGAGAGAGACTGTCAGACAAAGAGCGAGTGAGAAGCTCAGTGGCACAGATCCATACAGAGCATGACATGTGCACACACGCTCTGGCTACTGCTTCCTGGAACATGAACTTGTTCTTACTTGAGTATCCGTAAGGAAGAGAGGGATGTAATGATCTTAGCCAACTCCTCTGCTCCCAAGTCCCCCATCATACTGTTCTCTAGACTGAAGAGAGGAGGAGAGGGCAGGGAAGGAGGAGAGAGGAGTGAAGACAGAACGAGGAGAGGAGAATCGAAGAGAGGAGAGGGAAAAGGGACAGAGGAAATGGGATAAGAAGGGCGAGGTCAACTGAATGTGCCATGCAAATATCCGCAAAGCTGCAGTCTGTGGGCTCCTGGTGAGGTGCGTTGTACTGTGATGGGCACTCACTCCAAGTGCTGCAGGCTGTGCAGAGCTGGCAGGACCTCCAGGAGCTGAGGGAGAGCCAGGGGGCCGTTCACAGGGCCCAGGCTACAGACACGCGACCAGGGACACATGAGGACTTAGACAAGATTCAGTAACTGGCACGTCCAGAGTAAACATTCTCATAGTTTCATCAATTTAACCTATCACCAGGCTCCAATCGAGATCAAAAATAGTTTAATGGAGCAATAACAACCGTTCCTGCAGGTGCGACTCCCGGCTTGAATATGTGAGAGTTAGTTAACTGAATTCCAGAGGAACCTTTTCTTTTTCCAAAAAAGAGACCCACAGTTGCCGCTAGGACATGAATACTCACTCATACTCAAGCTTGTAAAGGTCTTTGACAGCTGGTATTCCCTTCGCCAAGATGGACACCGATTGGCTGTAATCAAGTACCAAGAACAAAACAAAGCATGGGTATTAGTCCCAAAAAGGCTATTTTTTGAAGTTTGGGTATTGAATACCAATTAATTATTTGATACCTGCTGATAAGCTTATAACATTTCAAATGTTTTCATATAAATCTTCTCAGCTTTAATGCCCTTTGTATGTGTGTGTAAGGGTGTAGATTCAAGAGAAAGGCAGGGTGAAAGACAGACAAAACAAGGGACAATGACAGAGAGATTGAGCAATAAACAGATTTATAGAGCAATACAACGTCTTTCCCTAGTTTCCTCATACCTCCCAGGTAGCCGCCTATGTGTGTGTATACGGACAAGTTGGGCCAAATGGTGAATGTGGCAGACCTGCCCAGCTCTGAAAGGGTTGATTACAAGTTTGTTCACAGCTTCTTCTAAAAGCTCCTTCTCTCCATTGTTCTCCAGCTCCTCCCACAGAGGTATGGTATCAGTGATGCAGGCCCTTGGATACAGACACAAGGATTATTATTGTTAGCTAACAACAAGTCAAGCGATAACGTTTCAATGAATAACCTGGCACAGAAAGAATGAGGTGAGCTTTCATGAAGGTGAGCAGTGTGCGACAGAGATCAGAGATCAGAGCAGGTGACTCATCATGAAAAGGTTCCTACCTGTAAGAACTAACGTTATTGAGGCCCACCAGAGCCCGGAGCCCACAGATGCTGATTCCTGTGTCCTCCAGCCCTAGACAGAATCCTCTCTTTGGAGTACCATGGTTCTTCAGCAGGTTCCACACTACATAGGCATCAGGAGGGTGCAGAGGAACCTTGTAGAATGACAGAGCCTCTGGGAGGCTCCTCACCAGATGTCTGGCCAGCCGGGCGACGCCAGTCTCATACACGTAGTGACATACTTCCAGGAGGTGGGCGGGGCTAAGGTCCCCAGGATTAAGTCCCTCCAGATGCGCCTTCATAGAGCACCTTTTGGCAAGCACGATATCCATGACCCCTGCATCCACAGCCAGCAGGTCCTGCAACTCCTCCTTGTTTCGGAACAGCAGACCTATGGCAAACCTTTGTGCCAGGTCTAGCCCCTCCCCCTGTGTCCGTCTCCGCCCCCTTGGCTGTGAGTGGAGTGTCTGAAGCAGTAAGCTGCGGTCTGACACTGCCCTGGAGACGGTCAGGTGAGCCCCACCCATGAAGCTCCGCAGGAAAGTGTGGGACCAGAACAAGATATGGTTATTGATGATGCCATTAGTGGCTCTGTTACACTCCTCTCCTTGCTCCTGCCCTCCTGGCCCTGGACCTCTCTGTCTTTCTCCTTTCTCCACTTCACTCACCCTCAGAGAGGTAGAGTGGACTAGACCACTTCTCAGCCCAAGCCCCTGGAGTCTGTCAGAGATAGTACGATCCAGAGAGAGGATGGAGGAGTGACCTTTCAGCCCCTCCCAGGCTAATGAGCTCATTTGGGACAGAAGCTCCCCTTCCATTTTTCTCTCCTTCCACTCATTTTCTTCTTCTCCAGAGCCATTCCCTACTTCCTCTTCCTCCTTCGGAGTTTGGATTTGGGTGCGAGATCGCGTGTTCATGTGAGTGTTTCTATTGACCTGTCTGGGTGTATGGATGTCCTTGTTGCTCTGGGTGATTGTGTGTGTGAGAGTTCCTGTTTTTGCTAGCTTGCAGTTCTGTGTGCCCTTGTTCCTCAGCTTCACCTGAAGCACTCTGCTCCATAGCTCCGTGAGGGAGGAAGGTAGTGGTTCTGACCCACGATGGTGTTCCAGAACCAGACACACGGCCCTGCAGAGGCCAGGGTTCCAGCAGAGGCTGAAGAGGTACCTATGGTTCTGCAGCTGCTTCACGGCGATGGCCTGTGGGTCTGGTTCAGGAAAGTACAGTTCCAGGTAGGCCTGGATGTCAGAGGAGGAGAAGCCCCTGAGCTCCAGGAGGCAGTCGGCCCGACGTAACAGCTGGCTGCCTACCCCACGGTCCCGGACACAGAGGAGCAGGGAGCAGCCGGCCAGCAGCCTCCTCTGGAGCAGCCCTGTGTACAGCTGCCTCACACTGTATTTCTGCATCCTGCTCCTGCCCTGGATATCCTCAGCTCGTGACAGCAGCAGGCCCTCGTAGTCCCTGGACCGGTCAAAGCCGTCAAACACCAGCAGCACGCGCTTTGGCGAAGAGAGGACCCGAGTGAAGACAGCCTCAGGGGCGTGGCATTGAGGGGCGGAGGGGGAGAGGCGGAGAAGGAGGGACTGCAGGCTGTAGGTCTGCTCTGTCAGCGCCAGAGCCCCCCCGTCCAATACGAACATGAAGTCAAACTGAGGGAAGGATCCGTTGGACCAATCCAGGCAGAGCTTCTTGATGAAGGTGCTCTTTCCCATGCCAGAGTTGCCTAGCAGCACAATATAGCGCTTGGCTTTGGATTCTTCTGTGTTCTGGAAAATCTACAGATAAATAGTAAAGCATTCAATTGTAAAAGGTGAAATTTGTCAAAATGATTCATGTTCATGCAAATGAAGTTAGAATTGATTCGATTTAAAGTTGTTTGTAGTTTTCTGACCTGGCTACTCCCCTGCCAGCCAAGGTTCTGCTCCACATCTCTCATGACAACCAGCTCCTTTTCTGGGGATTTGCTGCCATTACTCAGGACCTGCTTCGGGACCAATTGCACATCCACATAGTGGGAGTCTAGACGAAGGCCCGCCTCCATCTCCTGTTGGCCAGAGAAAAGATGTGTGTAAAACCAAGTCTCGTTGAGTCGTTGCTCCTGTCAATCAATCTGAGGTAGGAGAGTATATTGATGACCTGAGGTATAAGAAGGTATCCACAGTATTACCTGACAGGTTTCCCTCATGTGGGCTTTGGCTTGCTGTAGATAGTCCTTCACGCACTCTGTGAAACACACACACGCAAATCCATAAACACATTACAATATTGACACGGATACATGTGCTAATAATACTCACACGAGTAAATATGCTTTCAATAATAGAGCTTTGGGATCTCATGCATCTTACCAGACATCCCAGCAGAGCAGGAAGGGGCTGGACTTTCCTTGCATTGAGATACTCCTAAAACACAGAGGCCATCTGCTATTGGAGCATGAGTAACACTGTCTCTATTGTATTGGGGGACAGGGAGATAGACTAACTCACCTGTGTTTAGGGGACAAGGGGGAGAGAGTCGAACTCACCTGAGTTGGGAGACAGGGGGGAGGCAGAGGGAACACACAAGGCTTTGCTTATGCAGTCTGAAAGAGAGCCTTGAGGTGAAGATCCCATGTGGTCTGGAGCTACGGCACCATCAGCTACACAGGAAGGAAGCAGAACTGTGAAGCTAACACATGCACACACACAAGGTGTGCACACATGAGCACAAACGCACACCTGAGGTGACAGCGTTTACCACTTACCTGGGGAGAGAGGGCTGACTTGGGGTGGAGTCACTTGTGGGGGAGCAGGGACTACAAAAAGGAGAACAGTCAGATACTTTTTTTCATATATCTGTTTTGAATGTGTGTTTTGAATGTGTGTTTAGGCTTATAAATCCTGGGGGAAAGGAAAAAAGGACATTATTATTAGAACACACACATTAACACTCACCCAGTATGTATGTGGGTGGGGTGGTGGACGTGGGGAGTAGGAAGCTGAGGAGGGGAGGAGAGTGACCCAACACAGGGGACCCAAAGAGGGGAACCAGCTGGATGGGGGAGTGGGTAGTGGGATGGGGGGACGGACTGAGGTGAAGAACCGTGTAAGGAGAGGTAGGATGATCCATAACTCCAGCAGAGGGAGGGTCCTTACTTGCTATGTCTGCAGACAAACACACTCTATTAGGGAGAGATTAGAACATGCTAAGATGCTTATAATAATCTTAGAACATGTTTAGAACGATCTCAGAACATGATCAAAACATACTAAGAACACGTTTAAAGCTACCTGGGAACAGGATTTGATTATTCTAAGAACAGGTTTCAAACCATCTTAGAATGTGATTGGAGCAATGAACAGACTGGATGGATTTGATAACAGACAGGTGTGCATGTGTAGAAGATAGGGGTGTTTCCATGTTACATCACAGGGCTACGTTACCCTTGGCAAGTGTGTGTTCTTGTGTCTTCCTGCTCCTTGGCTTCTTTTTGCCCTCCACAACAGGACCTGCCAGGGTGGTACACAGTGTCAAACTACTTTCCAGATCTACCAGCACAGAGGACATAATACTTCATCTTCATGAGAGATCACCTCTTCTCCTGCATTTTGGGAGTGAGTCTACTGTCATCTCTGGACTGTCCTCAGAGCCTTGGCCTGGTTCACAGACAACAACACAGACATAAGTGCCTCTTTAGTTGGTCAGAGATATTCAAAAACTTGTAGTGTGACGGGATTAGAAAAAAAAACAAGATGTCGGAATCTCTACATGAGACTGAGATGAGGATTAGGATTGACAGGAGACCATAGGAGGACACTCAGTAGCTAAAGCTGCTTGCTGGACAACTCTTCAGCATCCGAAGGAAATCCTACCCTTTCTTCTTCGTCTGTTCTGTGTCTGCCTCTTCTCTAATCCGGCGGGTAGGGGCTCAGCTGTCGACAAGTTCCCGTCACCTGCAGATAGCAAGGAGGAAGTGAGAGAGTCAGCCAAGCAGCATGTGCATACCATCTCTGTAGATCAGGGGTGTCAAACTCAGATCCTCGAGGGCCGCTGTCCTGATGGTTTTCGATGTTTCCCTGCTCCAGCACTGCTGATTCTGATGAATGGGTTGTTATCAAGCTCTGTGGAAGCCTGATAACAACCCATCATTAGAATCAGGTGTGCTGAAGCAGGGAAACATCGAAAATCTTCAGGACAGCGGCCCTCGAGGATCTGAGTTTGACACCCCTGCTGTAGATGCATGACAGGAACAACACACATGCTGCACATTTGGAACATATGGTATAAGTATTCAGTCATGTCAATCTTGTGTGTGGAGACGTGCAACATACTCCACACATGCATAAAGCATTCCTCACCACTGCCCTGGTACTCCAGGAGGTCCAGGAGGGAGTCTGGAAGAGGAAGAGGGGTGGCAGGGTGCGGGTTCAGTCATAAAGAGGATGGAAAGGGGATCTTAATAGATGGATCAGCTCTGTGTGTGTTTGGTTTGTGAGTTGAGGGAGCAGTTACTACTGACCAGTGAAGTCACCATTGCTGTCAAGAAGTGAATCGATGTCAATGGTGTCCAAGTCTGGCAGGGAAAATGATAGCAATAACAAATCAAGTAGCATTTCAAGAGTTGAACCTTGAACCAAAACTATTGTGAATTGTGAATCATTATAGTGATCTAATGAACTTTGGATTGTGTGTGTTAGTGTACGAGATGCATTTATCAGGGAAATACATCTCAAGACATTTGATTCTACCGTTTAAAATATGTTCCCCATAGTCCAGCAAAAGGGATGAAGGAAGGTCATCATTTACTTCCTGCATCCTGGAATCTGTAACCGAGGCGATTAAATTAAACTAAAACACACACAGCAAACTCAAATTCCCAGCCATGACTCATAGCCTACTGCATACAGTTTTAACCTTGGCTTTAACCTCATAATTACATCAAGACTAATGCCTTTTTATAGCTTCACTATGTACTACTAATGTTTAAGGAGCATCATCCCTAAAGTTTTAGAATTAAAGCAGAATGAGGAGGAAGACCTGACCCTGCCTAAACAACCTTGATCACTTTAATGTGAAATGCCCCTACATCACGCTGCACACACTCTCTCTCCCCTTACAGACATATTGATAGTAAAAAAAAAGTTACAAAACCAATCAATATTTCACAGCAAAATTATGAGTCCCAACCAGAGACCTACACAAGTCAAGATAATCATACTCAGGAACACACCATAATGGTAACAATCAACTACCCACAACGCAACAGACAAATATCACTTTAGCATCATCTTCAATTCCTTAAATCATTTAAAGTAATTCACTGTGAAATCACTTTCACCACAAGATTGGTACTACACCATCGAAGTGTATTGGTTGACAGCTTTTCTCTGAAATATTGTTCCTCTTGGGACAACTAACCAGTTCACATAAGAATGTACTAGGTCGATAGACCTTACAGAATAAAGGATATATTTCAATACTGTAGCTTGAATGTGTATATATAGCTAAATACTTACATTTGATTGCAGGTAACTAAAGCAGAACCGCAGCTTAAAGAGGTAGATGACGACGAGAATGGTTTACTTGTTGTTGAATATTAACATCGACTGTTAAGTATTAAACACGAGTAACTGCAAAACTAAACCAACTAAGATCGAGGAGATGGAAGATACAACCTAAAGTTAAATATTTTATAAATCAATAAAATGTGAAAACCAGGTAGTGATTGTAGATGTTGTTGTGCCATCCGATGCATGGCTGGGTATTTATTTCTGGTGGCAGCGGTGCATCAGATGGCACAGTACATACAATAGAAATATTCAGTTCACGGTTTACTTTCTGTTTAGCAGAATACCACAACGAAAAGGGGGGGGGGGGTATGTAAGGGAAACTCTCATTTTATAAATATATACAGTATGTCACACATATTCACACGCTAAACAAAAATCACAGTAAATAAACTAAAAAACTAAAAAATATATATAAATATATAAGCAACAAGACAGACAGGATGAGGTGGCTAACGACAGACTGAAATTAAAAGTGCCTTTCAGGTATTGAAAAAACCGGTGAGACCAGGAAAGTACCTTGACAGTCTAGTTACTCTCCAGACGGAACACATGGCCATAGACACAAAATAATGAGAGTACATGAATGTATAAAAAATGCATCTACTACATGCTGAACAACAGTCAAACATAATACACCGAATGTATACAATTACTGTCTTTACAATTCTGCATTGACACTCACCCAACAGGATCACGAATTACAAAGTGCATCAATAAAAGAAGAGAGCAAGCGGAATAAATTTTCACCTATTCGATCAACAGGTGTTAATCCTTATTCTACGAGTTTTACTCTAGAATAATGAAGTTTACGTATGTGAGTGAAAGTGCGCGTTGCCATCCAATCAAGCTAGAGTAGGCTGATAAATGGCTTGTACCAACAGCAAGCAATATACTTTCGGTCTAAATGAGAGCATGAGGACGTTAATGGTCCCTCATGAGGGGGTTACCGATACGAGTCACTTTCACATTTAAAACGGTAGTCTATACTTACACATATCTACACAGATAAGTGTTGTATACACATTGTATGTAGCGTAATTATATCAGGAATTATGTCCATAAAGAAACGTTGTGACTGGCAATGTGATTTATAGCTGCTGGAGATAGCTTTGATTCATTTTAAGACTCAAGGACCTAATGTTCTGTCCACGTCTGATCAGAGAAAAAAACGGGTCATTTAACAAACATTTTTTCGAACGGACAGTTTCAGAATGTCTTTTTTTTGGGGGGGGGGGTTCTGTTCAGTATCACGTGATAAACGACGTTTAAGTCAAATACCAAATCACCATGCTGCTATATTGGTATTTTCTTATTGACACACCTATCTTCGTAGATACCATAGATAGAAAATTCCCGTTTGGTTACATAATTAGATAGTGAGGCTACTGTTGCAACATGCCCATCAGACATAGGAGTAGATATGTAAGAGCAATATCCCATTTACATGCATACTCAGTCCTTTGATAGGACACTTGTAATTGAGCTCTGGTGCATCCTAGTTCTATTAGTGGTCATTCATATGCTTCTACAACTTGATTGGCATTCAAAAATGGGAGAGAAAAGAGAGACTGACTTACAGGTGACAGGTGTTCCTGTCTCTCCAACCTCTTGCTCCCCCTCTTCAAATGTATCCTCCTTGTGGTTGTGTGTAATGTCGTTTGTGGCCACAGAGCCAGTGAGCCTGTCAGTGGGGGTGCCAGTAGTTATCCAGGCCAATAGGGGCACTAAGACCCTCTGGCATCTCTCCCAGTTCTGCCACAGAGGAAGAGCTATCCTCCGAATAACCTCCTCCATCTCATCAGTCCCATTCTGCTCTTCCATCCACGTCTCCTTCATCCTTTCCTGGTCCTGGCTTTGCTCCTTCCAGCCAGTCCTCCAGTTGTCGTTCTCCATCACTCCCTCCACCCTCTCCGCCCCTCTCTCCAAGTCATGCTGTTGTGGCAGGTATGAACTGACACTCAGTCCTCTCTTTGGTTGGAGAAGGACGACAGACCCACCAGGATCTTTGCCCAGTGCCGTCCCGTGCTGGCCTTCTCCTCTGGGCTGGCTCCACTGCAGCGCTGCTTCACTCTGGCAACTGCTTGAACCAGGGGTCAGGCTGGACCTCAGGTTGCTGCTATAGTGTGTGGAGATCACCTGGAGCTCCACCAGGGCCTCCAGGAAGGCCTTGATCTCCCAGGGAGAAGAGCATCTCAGAGCCAGCCGCACTAAGCCCAGCACCTCCTCAAACGGGGCCATGTCCGCTCTCGTTGGACCAAACGCTGGACAGGGAAGACAATGGTTGTGGCTAGGTTGTCTAGTGGCAGGTTTAAATAGGAAAGGGGAGGAGTTTTAACACTGCGTCCACAGCATCATCTCCAAGGGATCGCTCATTTTTGGACGTCTTTATTATCCAGACATATAAAAAGCTTTATTTTACGTATATTACGTTAGAGGAGGAGGTCCTTTGTACATTCATGATACTGAACAGAACATTCTCTTAGTGTTTAACTTGTGATGGAAAGCCTTTGTGTTCAACAGATTTCAGACATTAACGTCAAGCTACTGTAAAGTAAGCTGTCTGTGTGAACCAGCCTTTGAGGGCGCTAATGTAAGACAGAAAAGAGTAGGTTTCACATGTGCTTTCTAGTGTACCAGGGCGGAAGTGAATGGTCTTTGCCTATGATGCCATATTCTTTCACTTCACATTTTATACCCAGTCAACAAACACTCATGAGACATCAGATCACAGGGCTGAGCTATAATCATGTCATTTCAAAATCCTCGACTTCTATTCCAATGGAGTTTGACACCTCCAACATATATGGTTAGAGATGGAGACGATGCATGTAGTACTCATGCAAGCAGACACCAAAGATGTCATTTGTATTTTTTAATGCATCAAATCAAAACGGTCATATAATATCAGAAACATATACACATTTGGGATTTATTGACAAATCTCTTTACAAATATTTAACCTCAAACATAGGATATACTGTTTTAATTATCAGTTGATCATAATGAATGGAATTGACCAATCAGAAGCCTTCTCAACAAACCCTTTAAAGATCCAACTCAAAACTATGCATCAGACAGAAACCATGCCTGTAGTTTCGCCAGTGTTACCTTACAGGCTGAAGAAGGACCTAGATATGGTAGGTTTAAGATGGTCGGATCCAAATACAGCAAGTGTATAACAGAGACGATAGGATCTAGATACTGAGCTAAGCGCTGTGTCTACATGATGTGGTCCAGTGTATAGAATGACAAGTTTATATAGAAATAGGGAATCTGTTGTGGTCTTTATATGCCATATGTCTTGAAATCCCCATCATAAACCCAAGTCATGTGACCTGTCCCTACTCGACTGGCTGCCTGCAGACTGGCATCTAGCCAGCACTCTCCTTCTCTGTTGCACGGTTGGAGCAGTAATCCTTGACACCTGAGAGAAATTAAATGTGTTAAAGATGTGGACAACTTGTGGTCCTGTGTGTTTGTGCATGCATGGACTGTACATTATTTACACATGCGTTTAAATTGTCAATGTTTTTGAACGAACGTTGACAATTTTAGATTTGTCTGTGGTATTTTGCATCACACCAATAGATCATCGCTAGTGAGCTTCCTTCTATACGCCATAAGACAATACAGACTCGTTTCTCCTAAAAACTTCCCCTGTAACACATCTGAAACATGTTCACATGCTTCCTCTATCTGTCCGACAGTTCTTCTTTCATTAGAATCCACAAACTATTATACCAGTATTTACAAATGTCTAGTCAACAATTTCGCTACTCTACTGAGTACTGTGTGTGGATGCATGTGTGCAGTTTCCAGGATGTGCGCGTGTCTGGCTACACGTGTACATACTCCTGTGTGCGTACTCACTCTGTACTATGCTGTAATAGGCAACAGCTGCAGGTGAGTCAGGGACCTCAGAGAGAAAGGACTTGCCCTCGTCACAGCTCCTGCCAATCCTGGGGTCCAGAGGCACGTGGCCGAGCAGGGGCAGATTAAGCTCCTCACACATCCGCTCAGCACCCCCTGTGGTAGCAGGGAAGATCTGCGACGTGTTCTGGAAAGGTGGGGGGTTGGGGTGGGACAAGGACGATGGGCAAAGGAGTGGTCAGAGAAGATGGGCTGGCGAGTGAGGGTGGGGCTGGGGAGGGAGAGCGGTGAAGAGAGGGTCTGGTGGGGAAAGGGGGACCTTACTGTGCATTTTGGACAGACAAATCCACTCATGTTCTCCACCACTCCGATGATAGGCAGCTTCACCTTTTGGCAGAAACGGATCTCCTTCCTCACATCCTGTAGAGACACTTCCTGCATGTATGGAGGAGAGGGGAGGATGTGGAGGAGAAGTGAGAGTCTATTGTCTATGACCTGACAGGACCTTGTGTGGTTTAAACAAGATCAGGAAGTAGGACCTGATATTCTCCATCACAGCCAGACATCTACACTGTTGATTTCTTTTGTTTTTGGACTCAGGTCGTTCCCATGACTTCCACAGTGTGTGTGAGGTAGTTCTAGCCGGTATGGTTGCCTGTGGTTACCTGTGGGGTTGTGATGATGACGGCTCCGTCAATATGGGTGGCGCTGAGGTACTGGACGATGGAGAGGTGTTCATCGGACGTTCCAGGGGGCGTGTCCACAATGAGGTAATCCAGCTCCCCCCAATCAACATCTCGCAGGAACTGCTTGATCATGCCTGATGGAAACAGAGACCTGCCATGTACAATTTATGTCAATTAAATCTGCCTTAACGAAGGCCATCAAAGACACACAGATTTACCATTCTTCTTGGGGCCTCTCCAGATGACAGCATCATCAGGACTGCTCAGCAGGAAGCCGATGGACATGACAGCCAGGTTATCTTCTACATACTGTAACACACATATGTTAAACCTCATTTAACATACATGTTGAGATTTTTATACAGGGAAACAACTTGACATGCAACAGTAAAATGTGTGTTTGTGTTGACATCAGACTCACCACTGGAGACCAGCCAGAACCACTCTGATGGACCTATAGGCACACATGTACATACAAATATAAAATGAAAGAGTTCTTATTTCCATAGACTACCAAGAAACAACATGAGCTTAATCAAAACAGGAGTCAGATCTGTAGTGACTTACCTGTTCCCCCTCCAGCCCCATAATCCTTGGGATTGATGGACCACAGATGTCCACATCCAGAAGAGCTACCTGGAGACACACACACACACACACACGGATCAGTTTGATAGCAGCCTGTGTTACGATTAACACTAATCCTAACCCTTGACCCTAACAATGTGTATATCACAGTGCATTTCAGCACACCTACACCTATAATCAATTCTGTCATCAGGCAAGTCATACTGAGCTAGTCTACCTTGTGAACACAAGAGGACAATATTTTAACAAACAAAAAGGACAGCAGAGACTAAGGAAGACAAGGCTGCAGCCATGTCAGGCTTCTACTACCACCACAAGTGAGGTAGCGAGGGAAAGTGATGGATGGGAACTCAGATGGACGCCACCTTGTGGGGTGACATGTGGTGTGGACGATGTGTGTATGTGTACGCATTGGATCTGTGACATAGAGCAGCCCCTTTCCTTCCCTTCAATCAATGGCGATGCTACATACCTCCTTTGTGCCGTCGCTGGCTAGAGCGTGGGCCAGGTGTGCACTGAAGGTGCTCTTTCCAACACCTCCTTTCCCTGACAGCACCAGGATCTTGTGCTTCACGGTTGCCATCTTCACTGCTATCTCCGCTATAGCTGAAGGAGAGACACCCACAGAGGAGAGACACACAGGGATGAGGAAAAGAGAAAGAGAAAGAAGAGAGGGAGAGAGAGACAAGAGCCAGAGCCAGTGAATGGCAAACCCTCAGCAGTCATTACCATCTTCACTTCATGCAGTGCATTACAGTTACTGTTGAGTATTACGGCAATGCTTTTGGTCAAAGAAAACTAACTACGTTCATTTCAGACTGATCTGTATGCATCCTAATCTTGGCTATTAGCCTAGGTGATGGTTTTTTTTCCTGTCATTACTTACCAGGGTCTGGAGCTTTGGAGGCTCCAGAGGCACACACATTCTGGTTGGGACAACCCTGGCAAGCTGACGTCTTGCCAGCCTGCTCACTGCTGGTCCCAGGGCAGTCTAATTAAGACAGATCAGTACAGGGTGTCATTTTGTATGCCTTTTAATCTTTGCGTCTCCCTATCCATCTTATAGTCCCATTGCGAACTGTACACTGCTATACGCAGTTCTTATTTCAATTATCCGACTAAAGTTGGCTATCAGTATACCAGTTAGCTGTGGTTGCTGTAGCTGAGTCTACCAGGCTCTGACTCCCCAAATGGTAATGATTTTACTTAGGCTTTATGGACAGCTGAGAGACATGAGACAAATAGCTACACTGCTTTGTTTACTAGCAGGCAGCACTGCTGTGTTGCAACTTTTCTTATCTGACACAATCTTACTGTAGCCTTGTTAGCCTAGCTTGGGAAGTTCGTATGTTGGTCGTTGTTCACTATAGGATTTCCTTATTGGTGTTCAACGTACAGCAAGTATACAACGTGTGGGTACTACACATTTCAATGCATATAAAATAAAAAGATGAGGGACGGAAGCCCTCTATAAACACTCACGTTGTGGAGCATCATTTGGTACGTCTGCCATTTTTATTTAGTTCCTGCTGTAATCTCTTCCCCTAGAACATCTTTCCGATGGAGAGTTCCGCATACGCAAATAGTATGTGTCGGACATAACCTACACTGACCGGTCACTTTATAAGGTACACCTGACCAGTTAAATTATTTTTTAATGCAAATAGATAATCGGATCACATGGCAGCAACTCATTACATTTATGCACGTAGACAAGTGGTGAAAACAACTTAAATTCAATCCGAGCATCAAAATGGGGAAGAGGATTTAAGTGGCATGTTGGTGCCAGCTGAACTGGTATTTTCTGAGTATTTCAAAAATTGCTGATCTAAAGGGAATTTTACGCACAACCATCTCTAAGGTTTACCGAGAATGGTAAAAGAACATCTTTCCGATGGAGAGTTCCGCATACGCAAATAGTATGTGTCGGACATAACCTACACTGACCTGCCACTTTATAAGGTACACCTGACCAGTTAAATTATTTTTAATGCAAATAGATAATCGGATCACATGGCAGCAACTAATTACATTTATGCATGTAGACAAGTGGTGAAAACAACTTAAATT
The DNA here is from genome assembly GCA_036571765.1 of Plecoglossus altivelis. NCBI lineage: Eukaryota > Metazoa > Chordata > Actinopteri > Osmeriformes > Plecoglossidae > Plecoglossus > Plecoglossus altivelis. The sequence continues at coordinate 6,736,176 of BROE01000018.1, read as the reverse complement.
CAACCCGAGCATCAAAATGGGGAAGAGGATTTAAGTGGCATGTTGGTGCCAGCTGGACTGGTATTTTCTACTTTCAGAAACTGCTGATCTACTGGGATTTTTACGCACAACCATCTTTAAGGCTTACCGAGAATGGTAAAAAAAGAAAAAAAATTAAATATTTCGACGAAAATGCCTTGGCTCTGGTGCAATACAATAACATGTTTAGAAGCTAAAAACCTTTTTAGATTAAGCAGTTGTAGGTGTGTGTCACGTAGGCTACTTTCCGACACTAGGCAACATTGGCCTACATTGCGTGTTCATTAAAGTATTGTAGCCTATCGAAATAAAGATTTGAGAAAACCTGTAAAATCTGAACACAGGTCAAAAGCGCGTCTCAATGCTGCATACCGGTACGTGTAGCCTATATGTGTACATATATTTTATTAAATCTATTGCCTCTAAAAGTCTTCCGTTTCTGGTTAATGTCTCTTTAATGAGGTGCATTTAAAAAGTTTGTAAGATCGACCATACGTCCTATAAAATAACCAAAGAGGCGCGACCAACTTTTTGTAACCATTTTAACCAATGATATATGTCTATTTAGGAGCGCGTAGTTCGAAAAGGCTTTTTCTCGTCCTATCAGAAATATTTATTTTATTTGTTAAAACTAAACCAATTAAAACGCCGTAGATTCATCTCCTCCAATCCCCAACTGGATGGGCGTATCTCTTTCTGACCAATTATATTGAAGTTGATGTTTAAACTCAGCGCGCGGGCGGTGCTAAATGAATTTGGGGAGGATCTTTAGTACAGATGCATGCATGGATTTGAATTGTAGCCTGATTAACAATTTCACAACATCTCAGGAAGCTAGTCAGCAATATTGGCACGTTGGCATAATAATAAACGAAATATAGCTGGTCAAATTCAAGACAACAGTATTAGCATCATTTAAATATCATCTGTTCATGCTAATATTCGGATAGACGAGAGCTGCCTTTGCCTTAAATTAGTTAGCATCTTAGCTTAGCCTGTACTTTGAGTGATTTGCCTCTGGAAATGAAAGCGGGTGGTGGTAAGTTTATTGTTTAATAATCGCATTCATTTGTATGTATAGGGTTGGCTGTTTATACAGGCGCATTAAAGTGTAAGTATTGAACCTGAAAATGTTCATCTGATTAACCCTTTTTTACCACTAGTGCTGGTCCTCACAGCTTGATGTCTTCACTGTACTCGAGCGAGCCAACTGTTGTACCGAGTCAACTAGAAGTAGAAGGATTTAGTTAAAATGTTAACCATCTTGCATTAGATACACCTAGTTTTGTTATACTCCGTGTATTTCGTGAGTGCAAGTCATTTGTTATTTTGCTGTTCGATTCAAATTTCTTTCAAAAAGTTCCTGGGTTTCTGAGGAGGGAAAATTGGGCGGTCAGTCAAAGCTGGATCATGTCCTACCCCTCTAATGTAATTTGGATAGCTATCAATATGCCTTAACATTTTCTTAAATATGTATAATATGTTAAGTGGTAACGTTTTATTATTAATGCATGGTTTTACTTATGGATGTAACAACACAAGCTTACTATTGAAATGGAGTATAATTACTTAGCTAGTGAACTAGCTTACTGTAAAAGTCGTTTTAGCCGGCTAACTGGGTACCAAGTAGCCAAGTAGGCAGCTAACATTTAGGTGCCAATTACAACCACAGTCCCACACCAAGACGAGAAGTATACAACCACTCTTTTGAATAAGTCAGTACGCGAACGCTCCTATGGAGATGACTTTCTAAGTGTGTCAAAGGAGAAAGTGTACTTCCATCTTGGACATACTACTCTACTTGTATTCTAAATGAATTATTGTCTTTTCTTCTATCTAGCTCTACACTGTCATTGTTCCAAATGCTTCTCCATTCCTGTGCGGAAGCGGGTTCGTAAGCGTGCCCCTGTCCTGACCCTGCTGTCCCTCCCTGAAGAGGTTCTCCTGTGTGTGCTCCAGTGTCTCTCTGCTGAAGACCTGCTGTCTGTCAGAGCTGTGAGTCCATGCGCACACACTCCTGTCTCTAACTTACACCTAAGCACTTGCACTGTTACACACAGTACACGTGCTTCTCCATGAATGTGTGCTGCACATCATGTCACCAAATGAACTGATTGGTAAACATCCAAGTACACGCAGCATGTCTGAAGTCCTGCTATTTCAGAGCAGTTCACACATGGGAACATTGCATTATTGAAACAGCCAACACTAAGTGACATCTTTTCCCTCACAGGTGCACTCTCAGCTCCGTGACATCATCGATAGCCACTCCAGTGTTTGGGCCCGGGTCAGTTTCAGGGATACCTGGCCCTCCCCCACAACAGTCTGGCTCTTTGAAAGGTTGGTGTCCCATAGAGCCATGCAATCCCCCACTCTTGCGAACACCCCCCAACTCGCCCTATCTGTATCCCATCCACTCTCACAACTAAAGGTCACGATCTCTCCGTCTCTTCCATTCAGGGCTGCTGACAAAGGGAACTTTGAAGCCGCTGTGAAGTTAGGCATCGCCTATCTGTACAACGAAGGACGTAAGTCATACTTCACACAAGTTCTGAGTTCTGTACTCGCGCTCTCCTAGGCTTCCCGCACCCGGGGATGCATTTAACCCTTCCTTCACCACCTCCTCTTCCTCTCCTCCCAGCATTGCTGTGTGACGAGGGCCGGGCTGACCGCTGTGGGAGGAAGGCTTCCCGCTTCTTCAGCCTGGCAGAAAGCCTGCGCCCACCCACGGCAGACCCCTTCGTCTGGCTCTTCATCCGGCCTCCCTGGTCCCCCACCGGTAGCTGCTGTAAGGCCGTGGTGTTTGACCGGCTCAAGGCTGAATGTGAAACCAACGTGGTAAGGAGTGGACAGAGCTCAGGGGTGGGCAGGAACACAGGCAGACACACACGCTGACGGACACGCACGCTGACGGACACGCACGCTGACGGACACGCACGCTGACGGACACGCACGCTGACAGACAGACAGACAGACAGACAGACAGACAGACAGACAGATGGACAGGGACGAAGCCTTCTCACTGTGCTTACTTTGGCTTTTTATTGTTTTGGGGAGGGTTTAAACGTCTTTCTCTGCAGACTGATCATCTACCGCAGTCGTCTGGTTTTCAAAGTTTGCCTGCTAATGTGGTTTTGATGCACTAATGACAGCAGAGACAGCAGATGATTCTGCTTTTCTAGGTTTCACTAGTAATGGCCAGACAAGCAGACCTCAATACAGTCTTGCTGTCAGAGCAACAAGTAGATCTAATCTAACTGGACTTTGCCTAGCCCTAGACTAGTCCAATTTACAGACAGGACATTTGGGGGACTGTCAGATGTTACTTGGGTGTCATTAGCTTCCAAAGTCACCACTCAAGGCTTCATTTCATTCATGTCTTTTTCCTGTGTAGGAGAAGAAGGGGCCTTTGCTGCATTGTCTGGCCAGAGTTCTGCAGCTCTTTGATGTGAGTATGGGCGAGCAACATTGGATGACAGTGAGAGAGGGGAACACAGTTTCACACTTTTCTCATTCTTTAGTGTTTGGGTGGAGTTGAAACCCTGGTATCAGTTAGCCTTTAATCAGATTTCTACTGTACGTAGTTTGATCAGTCATCTGTATTAGCAGGCTTGATCAGTGTTAGATTTCCCTCCCGTCATGATAGTGGACCAACTACTCGGCTACCGTGTGATTAGATTTTCTCCTGCCCATAGCCAGACGACAGACACCTTTCACAACACATTTGCATATCAGCTTGTGCCTGTCGTTAATCAGCATGACAGTGTGTAAGAGTGGAGTTTCACTGGGTGTGTGTGTGTGTGCTCCAGGAGACTGACAGGCAGGCGGAGGCCCTGCCCATGCTAGAGGAGTCTTCCCAGGCCGGCTGTCTGCAGAGCTCCTACATGCTGTGGGAGCACAACCGCAAATCTGCAGTGAGTACAGCCTGAGGTCGCTGTGAGCAAGGGCCCGTCACAGGCAGATTGATGACCATGCGTGTGGTTAAAATAAAGATGAAGTGGGTTTTAGAGTGGTTTTAATTTCCCTTAAAGAAAGACAAAGGTCTCACAGGATTGTAGAACAATTCATTTTGATTGCAAGTCACTTTGTGTGTTTGATATGAAATCCACCATTTCTCATCATTCCTTTCTCTCTGTCTGTCCTACTGTCTGTCACTGCCTGTTCACTCCCCAGTCATCAGACCCAGGCAGGTACCTCCAGTGTGTACGAACCCTCAGGGACTACGCAGCCAAAGGATGCTGGGAAGCACAGGTGTGTGTGTGTGTGTGTGTGTGGACAAACCGTCAGGTAGTCCTTGCCAATTATCAAAGTTTGCCTTCTGTACAACCAGGACATGAAGGGACTTGGTCTCCTGTGACTCTCACACTCAGACAATGACTCTTGTTCCATCAATTGTCTTCGCTGTCAGTGTTTTGTCCCCTCAGTAATTTATAGTCTTTTTATAATGGCATCCTGGCATTCATTGCTTGTGCGATGTGGTTGTCTGTCAGCCTTGACAGCTGCCTTCCAAAAGGCTATTGTCAAGAGTCAAGTTATTGTTTTGTCTTGACAATATTTTTTCCAAACTATTTCCCCGTGGAGATTTTCTGGCTAGGGAGCGATTTAAAACTTCTAGATTTGATGGACAGATCCGTATATTTTAGCACAGCTGCTACACAGGAGTATTAAATTTGGCCCGTAAAGCTGGCTGTCATTGACATGACCGTCATCTCCCTCTCCCTCCCTTCATCTCCACCTTTCCATCACATCCTATCTTATCCATCCGTCTCTGCTTCTTTCAACCCCTTCGTCATCGCCCTCCCTCCCCTCTGGCAGCTGTCCCTGGCCAAGGTGTGCAGCAGTGGGAACCCCCTGGGCCTGGAGGCCCGGGCCTGTGCAGACCTGGTGGCCCAGCTCTTCCACACCAGCCCCCAAACCCCTCGCAATGGCAGCGACGACACCCTCCGGCCAGGAATCAAGGACACCATGAGGTAGGCTGCTGTCGCACGACTCCTCAGCGGTGTAGCGGTGGGCTTTTAGCTAGCGTTCCCTCGCCTATTTGGACTATTTACCACTGTCATCCATTATGGATGGTTTGTTGATGTAGCAGGGTGCTAGAGTTACGGGATTTTTGAGAGTAGTGAGTACTACACTCCCTTTGGAAGACTGTTTCATAATGGCCATGCAAGAAGTAGATGGCCTTTCACCACTGAGTTTGCATCACACTTCAGAGGAGAACATCACGCATATCCTATCCATTGTGTCTGGTTTCTGTCTCTGTGGGACAGCGTGTCACAGCTCTCTCTCTCTGTCTCTCTGTCTGTGTGTCTAGGTACATCCTGGTGGACTGGCTGGTGGAGGTGACCACCATGAAGGACTTCTCCAGCCTCACGCTGCACGTGACCGTGAGCTGCGTGGACCGCTACCTGGCGCTGCGCTCCGTGCCCAAGGCCCGCCTCCAGCTGCTGGGCATCGCCTGCATGGTGGTCTGCACACGGTGAGGCAGAGCTACACCAGCTGGCTCCAGGATGATGCTCCATCATTCGATACGCCTCCCTCAGACTTTTATCTGAACCTGGGTGTTTGTCGTGTCTCTAGGTACGTCAGCAAGGACATCCTGACCATCCGCGAGGCCGTGTGGCTCACTGACAACACCTACAAGTACGAGGACCTGGTCCGCATGATGGGGGAGGTGGTGTCTGTCCTGGAGGGCAAGATCAGGGTGAGTGGACGGATAGACAGGCACGCAGGCATTCGTTTGAACACATTAACTATTTGAACTCTAATAAACTGTTGCCTGTGCCTGGTTCATTTAGCCATCTACGTGCTAACAATGAATCATGTGATAATGTGTCGCAATCAACCACAAATGTCAAGCACGTGTCTGTGTATAAACTGAAAAGATGTACCTGTGCGCCCCCCTCTACAGACCCCCACCCTGCTGGACTACGGGGAGGTGCTGATGTCCCTGCTGCCCATGGAGCGCCGCAGCCTCCACCTGTTCAGCTACATCTGTGAGCTGTCGCTGCTCTACTCCTCCCTGGGCACCGCGCGGCACGCCATGCTGGCCTGCGCCGCGCTGCTGCTCACACGGGCTATGCACCACTACGGTACGCGTCCGCACGATGCTCACACACGCACCGTTATAGAGGTGCACAAGGAAGATGCAGCCGAGTATATTTGAACCCCAGTCTGACCTCTCTCTCTGTCTCTCTCTCTCTCTGTCTCTCTCTCTCCACAGCTCCCCTCTGGCCCAGCCAGTTGGCTGACCACACAGGCTTCTCCAAGCAGGACCTGGTGCTGTGGACTGTGACACTCTACCTCAAATGGTAAACATGGTTTGTGTAGTTAACACCAATGAGGATCCATGGAATGAGGCACGCACGCAGGTGGTGTCGGGCAGTTAGTTAGAGACTCTAAACAGCACAGAGGGGTGTGTGTGTGTGTGGGAGGGGGTGAGGGAGGGAGGGAGTCACAAGCATACTGCAGGGTGAGGCAGACCAGATTGAGTGCCGCGTCCCATTCCCACATAAACAAGCCACTGGATTTATTTTAAAGATTGACAGTGACTGAAATGGCAGGGAGGATTTACATCTCATCTCTTTTTCTTTTTGTATTCTTTACCCTTCCTCTGTCCATATTTCAGCTTCAGTGAGGATATCCCTAAGGACTACCGCCACGTGTCTCTCACAGGGGTGAAGCAGCGCTTTGAGGATGAGGCCTACCAGCACATCAGCAAAGAGAAGGTGAGACCCTCACACACATGATGGGGCCTAACCTGGTGACTGCTTGGTTACCATAACAGAAAGGTTTTCCACCATGCTAAGCTCGGCTGGTGCCTTACCTCCGCTCCCCTGTGGTCCCCTTCAGGTCATTGACTTTAAGGAGCTGTGTCAGGTCCTGGAGGTCCCGGAGGTGGAGCCTCACCTGCTGCCCCCCAGCCCCACGGCCCAGCTGGCAGAGGCCTACACCTTCCTCTCGTCGCCAGCCAGCCACAGCAAGAGGTGGGCTGGTGGCTCACACCTGCAAGAGTGCAAACACATGCACACAGTCACACTCCTGTGGTTCTTACGACATCCACATCAGCTGTAAACAAACGCACTCATCAGTTTGCCGTTTTGTTCCCTAGGAGACGAGAGGATTGCCTGCAGGCCCACCGAGGTAGCTTTGTGGCCACGCCCACAGCTGAGCTGTCCAATCAGGAAGAGACGCTGGTCGGCGACATCCTGGACTGGAGCCTGGATACTTCCTGTTCGGGCTACGAGGGCGACCAGGAGGAGGAGAGCGAGGGGGAGAGAGATGCAGAAAGTAAGTGAAGAGGTAGAGAGGAGGGCAATGCTTCTGTTTCATGTCATACACTAGATACCTTTTTTGTCCTGATCTGACATACTTTGATGAGTAAAAATACAGCAGCAAATCAAGGGTTATAAGTACGTTGTTATAACAGGATTTGATTGGCTGAAACACGCTTTTGTTAACCGTAAGCTTGCTATCTGCTCCCCCTGTCAGCTTCAACTGTGGCCCTTCATCTGGAGACAGAGCCAGCAGAGAGAGAGCGCCACTGCCGGGCTTTGTCCAGCGACGAGGACAGCTTCTGCCAGGACGCCAAACAGAAGCCACTGGAGGCCCAGTGTAGCTCCAGGAGGAGACCCCGAGAGCCCCTTGCCTTCTCTCACGAGCCCAGCTCTGGATACTCATCCGTCCAAAGCACCAGCCCCTCCTCCACCCTGATGCCCTGCACCTTCACGGCCGTGCCCCCTGACCCCACCTCCCACTCTGCCTCCGCCAACGCTGTGCCAGGCTTCCGGCTGCTGGTGCCTATGCAGAGGCCCAGGTGTGCCGCCCGCCGGCAGGTGAAGAGAAAGAATGCAGCTGCCCATAGCGGAGGAGAGATGGAGAAAGAGGAGGAGGAGGAGGACGATGAAGATGTGGAGGTTTACGCTGCCAGTGTTGGGTTTCTAACCCTGTAAGTGCTGACTGACTTGCCTGCCAGCCACGGAGTGAAGAACTGACCGGATGTCTCTTGGACGTCAGCCAGTCAGTGTCTTGCACTGATGTCACCTGATCTGGCCTCACCCTTCAGACCACCTGGACCCTGTAAGCTTTAACAAATGAGAAAGGAAAAACAAACAGACCCGGTCACATGAACCAGATTCCTGCCTTATCAAATGTTTTAGTGTTGTTTTTAGTTTCACGTGAAACATGTCTGTTGACAGTCTGTGTGTCTTTTATCTCCCTATAGTTCATACCTTTCATGGATTTCTCTGTATTGAAACCACTGGACTTGACACTGTTACATTGCATCTATTGAAGTTGATCTTGCTGTATGCTTACTTTTGGAACAAGCAGCTATTTTGTATGTCATGATCATTCAGTGCCCTCTGAAAAGGAAACCTCGGAACATGTTCCAAGTGTGTTAGTAACATGACTGTTTTAAGAAATCATATCACTATTCTTTAGTAAGGAAGTTATCAATATGCACTGTTCTTCAGGATTCTCTTCACCTTTTTGTCCAAAGAAAAAGACTTCACTCTAGTACAGGTTAGTGGGGGTTTTCTTTGGAGAAAAGTGTGATATGTAGTTTCTGTTTAACTGCCATTTTTCCATTTCATCAGACTGCACACAAGCCAAAGGTACTCCATGGAACGATCCATGGGTCAGGTATCTGTCAGTGGAGTAAAAGACAATCCATTGAGCTGTAGTAGGATGTATGTGACGGGCTGATGTATATGTATTACCTACAGATTGGTATGTATACAAAGTGCCCCTTACAGATACATCATGGTCGTCCTAGTTGAACTCTTGTTCGACACTAAACAGCTTATATAGACCACTAATAAGCATTATCAGCTGAATGTTTGAATGATGTGAAGCCTAAGGTGGAAAGTGTTTATTGTTTAGGCTGTGAACTGTAGTCACAAGAAGAAGCAACGAGTTGCTCACCAGTTCTCTCTTGCGTCCATCTTCAAGTTAGTCCAGCACTTTTGTTGTCATCGAAGAAGAGCAAACTCTACTGAATTTAAATGTTTAACGGCAACATTTGCTTATGCTTGAACAATCAACTACTTTTACATGTATCAAGTGGAGTTGCTTTTGGCTTCTGTTGGAGAAATGGATGCTGAGACACTAAAGGCAAAATGTTGCTCGACAAAAGTTTAAAAGTACTGTAGATTTACAGCAACTCTAGACACATCTGACACATTTCGGTTGATGTTTTGAGACTGACTGTGAATACTTTTTAGAAAAATGTTCTGACACACCTACTGTCTGATAATATGTAAATATGTACAGTAAATGTTTCAGGTGTTGGAAAAAGACTGTGACAAGCTGCCTTTACTTGAAATTGTTATCGCTGAATTCCAAATAGTCCAGTAAAATGTCTACAAATGTTTAAATGTACTTTTTACATGTATATTTGAAATGTGTGAATGTATATTTTTTTTCTATTAAAAGACGACTAAGGACTTGGAATTTCTCAGCACTCTAATGAACCTTTTTCGCAGAACATGAAATAAAAACGCATTCATTATAATAATAAAATAGAAAATAAATTCTACATTTTTCAAGAGTTTCTCTTTGCGAGTGTGAAACCAGAACATGTCTGTCTTCCATCCCAAAGCCTACTTGTACAATCCCAAGAAGAGACCCACACGTCGCAAACAGCTGTGAAGTCACGTGACTGGCGTCAAACGGCTGGTCACGTGACTGCGTTTGTTGACGATTGTGGCTGCATTTGTACAACGAAGACAGGCTTTCCCAACGCCTGGTGCAATGTCATCGCCTTCCTAGCTGCGGTTCAGGCAACAAAAGTTTTACGGAATTCTCACTACAACCGCTTTACATTGAGTAATGCAACCGCGAGGGTACCAGTGGAGGAATAATCAGAGTTAAGTTAATGTTATCGGTGTAAAAAAAGGAGAAAATAGGCTACAGAATCTGCCGACAGTAAGGACACCTTATGAAGCTCATGTACGGATACTGCTCTCTTAAGGTAACGTGTGCAGCATGTAGTGTTGTTTATGGAAATATATAATTCTTAAAATATAGAAGAATGTTTTCAGACTATTGAAGAAAAAGCAACAAGGTTAATTTATGGAAAAATCCTTGTTTAGGTTCCTCGCGTCGCCAGAATCTTGGGAATAGACAGGCGTGTTTTTTGTCCAATCAGTTAGGCCAAGGATATTATATAGCACCGGTCACAGGCAAGATAGGCGGGCGTAGTTTCGAAAGAAATACATTTGTATTATTCCATGGTGTAAACGTGGCATAGAACTATAAATTAGTTTACAATTTTAGAAGGTTTTATGAGGATCTTCTCACCGTGGGTCTTTTTGATAACAACACTGGATTATTATGAGTAGTTGCTTACAGCGGCAATGATTTGCTTATATATTCCAATGTTCTTTTTTTACTCCTATTCTGTCCTTAAAATAGGTTTGTATATTTAGTTTAAAAGTCGAGATAAGTCATCGCACTGAAAGTATTCTTCTGAAATAGAACTGAGCATTAAACTCTGAATGACCATGAATGAAATGCATTCATCCTGCAAATGGTCGGCACCGGTATTGCTCACTGATGGTCAGTTGGCTGTTTATTATCGTTATTAGATCATGAACTATGACACAGTGAACACATTCTCTTTAATTAGACAGATGATGCTCGTCGTCCTATCTTTTTTCTTTCTTTCTCTCTACCATCCTTACATGTGACCTATTATTATCGGCATATGACGCACTGACCATTGGCAACATTTGAAGGTTTTTTTTTTTTAGACTGACCTTTTATGTTTCTAAAACAGTCATTCATAAAAGGACACTATTTCTACCCCACCGGTCAGTCTTAGTCTGGAGAAGACGCAATCAACTGATTCATACCTCAAATACATTCAGTGTAATCCAATGGACCCTAAAGAAAAGCTCCACCTGACAGGGTAAAAGGATATATGACACAATCTGCCATCTAGCTAGCCTACAGAAAGGGTTTGTCATCAATTTGGGTGAATTTATGGCTTTCATGGCTGCATGAAAACCCAACTACAAGTGAAGAAAACAATATTTATGTTCCTGACTGGATAGTTAAGCTATGAGGGCTGTGTATCACAGGGGAATGACTGTCTTTTTCCATTTTCTTATTATTTCATCATTTTAATAGATTATTTTAACCAAATCACCTTCAGGCCCAGGTCAGATGGAGGAGTGAATTTATTTGACATGCATTTACATTTGTATCCATACATTCCATTACAGTTGGTGGTTAAGTTGGTCAATGGTTAAGAGGTTTGTGGAGCAGAAAGCCATGTGTTGTAGTTTATTGAAAAGATGCATCTTGGCATTCCCTGTGTAGGAAGCAGCAAGACTGTTACTACTAAACCTTATTGCCAGTGTGACTTGTCACGTATCCTGTCCAACTGGTTTGACTTCCTTTGGTCCTTGTTGTTTTCCTTGTACATTTGTTTCATTTCGAGTGCAACCTCCTTCAGTCTGCCTGACCCTGTCTGACAGGGCCGGTGATAAACCTGGTTAAAAGGAAATTCACTTTGCACAATACTGTTATGAATTCTTCTGACCCTATTTGACATTTCTCAACACCGTGTTTAGATTTCTGTTATTTTGAACTAAGTGGGAAGATGTCTTGAGTTCACTTTCAGTTCCCTGTGTTCAGGTTAGTGTTCAGGGTTTAAGTTGCTGTTATTGACAAATGAAAGTGAGCGCAGGGCAAACGGCGTTTTACACGCTTCAGTAGATAGCCCCATGCGTGCAGGACCTTTCTCAAATCTCATATCGACGCTGTTTGTTTCATCTGGAACACGGCCACATGTCAAAGTCTTGCTCTCTTTTCTCCCGCTAGGTTCTGTAGTTCGGGGCTACCCTCCTCTCAAAATGGCAATCATCCGGCAGTTCGGACTACTGCTGTGGAAGAACTACATTCAGCAGGTGGGTGTTCTATGGGAAAGGGGTGTAGAACAACAGACTGTGTTTTCATCTTGTCTGCGATCCGTTGTGGAGTTTGTCTTCGTGTATTACTTGGACTTTGGTTTCCCTGTCATCTTGTCTACAGGGTGTAACTAGCCTGCGTTGCTGTGTTCTAATGTGCGCCCCCTCAGTGACACTGTTGTATTGTTGGCTTTGATTATTTGCACATTTTATGATTGAGTTAATGCAGCTGTTATTTCTTTTGCGATGACATGGGATGGGCAAGGTATGTATAACCGTTTAAGTCTTGGCTCTTGGCAGCTCATAAGGAGATATTGTCATTTAGCAATCCTCCACAATTTTTACAGATAAGTATGTCACTTGACTTGTCTCCAAAAATAGTCGCATCACATGACAAGTGTAAAGGTTAGCTTTTTTTGTGGGATCTGAATGTTTTCAGTTAACTCGTGTTACTTGTCAGTTATAACGTGTTTGTCAATGTTACTTATAAGATCATGACTACAACTACTAAAGAATGTTTTTTGCCTTATCTGCTCTATTTGAAAAGAGGAAACATTCCACTGAAGGGGTGTTGAAATGCATCAGGTTGGATATTTACCTTTAGGAAGATAGAGCATACATTTCACAAGTCATAAAATATTTGCTGTCTACTTGCTTCTAGGTTAACTAGTATCTTTGTGGTTTAGCACAGCTACTCTGTATCAGTGCTGTAGGCTCATACAGCAGGTACTCGTACTACTTATCTGGGCTGGTGGTTACACAATGGAAGCTCACTACAGACTAGCACAAACTGAGGAGCCTGCTGATCTGATTGGCTAGTCTGTTCCAGAGAATGTTGTTGCTCCATCACCCACTCCCACTGCTCCAGTTGTGGCTGTTGCTAAGAAACCCCTGTGAGAGCAGGCAGGAAGGAAGTGGGGGCTGTGTGTCTTGGCTGAGATGCAAGCAAAGGAGGGTCACCTAAGGTACTGTAGCCACAGTTTGACCGAATGAAACTAGCAAACAAAGCCCTCCCCTCATCCCAATCTAACATCAGACTGGATGGGTTAAACAGTAAACACTCCGCTCAAAAAAATACCAGTCATATCACCTCTATGGTTTTATGTTCCAAAAGGAAGGAACAGATTTGTTTTCCAGAGAGCTAATCGAGGTCAGACATAGAACTGGCCAATGGAAATAGAATGCCAGAAATAATTTGCCGGGCACACTCAGGGTGGGAGGAATGATGGAAAGAGGTCAGAACTTCTGTAGGCCTACTTCAGTTAAGAGGCTGTGATGTAAGTGTTTAACGTTTAACGTTTTACTAATGCAACTTTGTAAAGCTGCACTTTTTCCATCACTGGTACACCCAATAGGATTTGTGTTGCCCTAGAATAAGACTATTGTGCTAAATAGGTTGTATAGTCCCATTTACAAAAGCAGCGAAGGCTGAGTGGCTGATGTCACTGCTGATAATCTGTATGCGGCACATCTATCGCTGTTATTGTCTGGTGGTACGTCTCAAATTCATGTTCTAGGAATGCCCGTGTAATACTTCTAGAAACTGTAGTCTCAAGTTTAATACTTGCTCTCTCTGTAATGTGTGGTAACCTGCTTGTGGAGGGCTACCTTTCTGTAGATATTTGCTTCAACCCCAGTTGTGCTAAAAGTAACCTCATGTGAACACATCAGCTAGATAACTATTGTAGTCAAGTGTGCTAGTTTTGTTTAAGCAACAACCCCCAAGGAAGTTAGCCCTCCAGGAATAGGCTTGTAGATGTTGCAAGTTGTATCATGTAACTAAGCTGTGTAGCTAGTGTCATGTTGTGCTGCCTGTTCAATTTTCCATGTGGACATAAGTCTGCCAGGGTTATAAGGACATCTTGGAAGTGGCAAGGCATCACCATCTCTGTGTGCGCAGCCCACACCTGCACACACCCTAACACACACTCTAACACACACTCTGACACACACACTCTGACACACACACATACACACACACATACTAACCTACCCCTCCCACTCACATAGGCTCAGCTAAGCTTCTCTGAATAAGCGACAGTACCCCAGTCACATCTGTTTTTGTGCAGCCATGATTACATCATTTGATAGGCCATCGCCCTAGAATGCCTGTAATCTACTCACTCATCATTGGAAGACAGAAACTGTGTGTAGAGGACCTTTTAAAATACACCGTCAAGTGTAACCACACAAAACAATGGCATTAAGAACAAGTGATCTGTAATCCTTTATGTATTAGTCATCCAATAGAAAACAAGGTCATGCTTGTTTGGAAAGGGTAGGTTCCTTAGGTTATTGGACTCACAGGAGTACAGTTGGCAGACACTCATGCCTTGTAGCTGTGATACGAAGCTTTACTATCCACCCTCACTTGCGGCTCAAACACGGTCCCACTTAACCCTAACCCCCTGCCTCCCCCTCCCTGTCCCCCCTCTGTAGAAGCGTCAGATCCTGGTGACTTTGGTAGAGATCGCCCTGCCCCTCCTCTTCTCCGCCATCCTCATCGTGCTCCGCCAGCGCATCCCCTTCAAGAGCTACCCCAACGCCACGCTGTACGAGAGCTTCTCTGTGAACAGCCTTCCCAAAATCCCCGGTGCACCCTTCCAGCTGGCCTACGTTCCGGGCAACGTCAGCGTGGTGCGACAGGTGGCAGAGGATGTGCAGCGCAGCCTGAGGGCCATCAGCTCAGGTGGGTGGGCGGCAAAGGTCAGAGGTCATAATCTGGAAAGCAAACACTCTTTGTAGTTGTCCCTTCCATTAGAAGCTTCCTCTTCCTCTAAGAAGCACATCTCATTCCAGTTCCAGTTGAACTGGAATGGGATAAACTTGTTTGCTCCTTTTGCTAAGGAGACATGGGATTCTTTGCTTATCTTGCTCTCTCATCCATCCTCCCATAGCCTGTTAGTCTGGTCCCACAGAGCACTCACACACACCAGCAGGTGAAGGTATGTTATGTTATGAACTAGGCAGGGTCTGGTTTGTATGAGGGACTGATTCTAAATGCACAATTGATGCACATGTCCTCTAAGGTCCCAGCACACACTCAATAATTCAGATGGCTCCTTCAGATTTGGCTTGGAGGCAGATTGTGTGTGTGCGTGTGCGCGTGCGTTTGTGTGCGTGTGTTTGCATATTGCATGTTTTGACATTGAATTTTCTGACACTAGAATGACCTGTGTGTGTGTGGTATGTGAAACACTGCCCTTCACTCCTGTCTAGACTTGCTTTGTCTAGACCTCGAAATACCTTCGCTTGTGACAAGATTCTACTGATTTCCAAATCTAGTGAAGTGAATGTGTTCAGTCAATAAACGTGTTAGCCTGTAAGGGTTTCAAGAGCCTCACCACCCTACCTTCTGACTTGTATTGATTTACTATGAGGTGAGCATGCTGCTCATGGTGTTGCATGTGTATAACCAAGAAGCATAGGAGAATGGGCCTGTTTAACGTCTGCTTTGCAGTGCTCTTTTAGGATCGCAAATTAGTAAAAGAAGAGATTCTGCAGAGTCTGCAGGCCTGGTGTGAAAACCTAATGTGACTGAAGTTGTATTCACACTTCAACAAATGTCTTTGTGTGTGTGACCATGTGCGTCATTGTGTTTGTGTGTGTGTGTGTGTGTCTCTCTCTCTGTGGCCAACAGTGCGCGGCTTTGAGACGGAAGAGCAGTTTGAGGACTTTGTGAGCAACGACCCTCTGGCAGGGAAGGTGCTGGCAGCCGTGGTGTTTGAACACTCCTTCACCCATGACGATGAGCCCCTCCCACTGCAGGTCAGCCTCACCCCAGTCGGCTCTGTACTAGACGGAACAGCTACCTAAAGAAGATTTAACCAGGCTTTAGTCTAAATAGCTAATTACCCACTGGAGAATAGTTATGTACGAACAGGGTAGGGCAGCCCCGATTTTAGATCATCGTTCCTTCTTAAAATACAAGCATGCGGAATGGTGTTCTCCTTGCGTTCTCCTTGAGTGTTTAGTGAGGTTTAATGAGATTGTGGAGGCCGCTGCTTTCTGTTTAAGACCCTCTAGGGACAAGTTTCAGGGAAGGGAATGGTGATGTAAATTCAGAGGGGAGGGACCTAAGGTTGAACCGTAACTTTTGAAAGAGGATCGCACATATTTATGGCCTTAAAGTGATTTCGATACATAGAAATGTTCTATAGACTGCTGGTGTTGTGAAGCAGGAAGTGAGACAGGGAGGAAGGGCCCGTGCGACTGCACACAGACAGCAGTTCTTCCTGTGTGACTGGTCACCCTTCACTGCATCTAACCTTCAGGCCCGTTCACTGTTAACCCTCTGTGGAAGATCACTTCTCACTGACAGGTTTCAATCCCTCCTCCTATCCCATCTCTTCTCCCACTCTGGTCGGTGTGTAGGTGAGCTACCACCTGCGGTTCACCTACACCCCTCTCAACGCCCCTCCCAAGGAGAAGTCTGAGCTCAACCCCAACAATGACCTGGACTGGCACACCCTCAGCCTCTTCCCCCTGTTCCAGATGCCTGGACCCAGGGAGCAGTACGACCGCCAGGGGGGCACTCCTGGTGAGCATGGACACCAAGCACACACACACTCTCTCTCTCGCACGCGCACATACAATCTCTCTTGCACGCACACACACACTCTCTCGCACGCACACACTCTCTCTCTCGCACGCTCACACACACTCTCTCTCGCACGCTCTCTCACACACACACACACACACACACTCTCTCTGTCTCACAGTGAAAGGTAGAGTCGCGCCTAACACCAATCACGATGTTTTGTTTATTCATGTGTTATCGCCCCGAAGCTGAGAGGTTACAGAAACATGTAGCAGTTTGAAGGCACCTTTTAGTTCCCAACTGGAAGAACAGTTCATTTTTGTTGGGGAAATGGCAAGAGTCAGTGGTGCTAAATACTGTATGTACACTGTGCTTAGAGTTCAATAGGGTCTCTGTTCTGACACACGCTGGTCGTCAGGAGGCTTGGCCAGGGTTGTTACAGGCTAATAGAGTTGGTGTTTGTAGGAACGGAAGTTCGTCAGTTGTCACTGCCACAAAACCTCAAGCTTTCACCTTCCACTCTCATCTAAGTTCCTCTGTCAGTCGATGTTACTGTCTGTATGTCTGCTACATTAACACTCTATTGCTGCATTTCCCAGGGTCTGCCAATAACAGCAAGACATAAACACATACAGTACACACATGTAGATTCAGAAGGAAACATGTATGCTGGCTTAAAAGAGGCCTCTGCTTTCTATCACTTTATTTCCAGTTTCTTCCTAGATTGTCCTTTTAATTTGAAACCGTTGGTGAGAATATATCAGTTTGAGGTGAAGGAAAGATCCCTTCAAATAAGCCTCCACCCTCCTCCACCAGGCTACTACCGTGAGGGCTTCCTGTCGGTGCAGCACGCCGTGGACAGGGCCATCATGCGCTCCGTCAGCGGCGGTGGCGCTGCCACTTTGCTGGATCAGACCAAGGTGGTGCTCGCCCGGTTCCCCTACCCCGCCTTCATCTACGACGTCTTCATCCTGGCCATCCAGAACCAGCTGCCCCTGCTGCTGGTGCTCAGCTTCACCTACACCTCCCTTAACATAGTCCGCGCTGTGGTGCAGGAGAAGGAGAGGAAGCTCAAGGTAAGTGTGTGTGTGTGTGTGTGTGTGCGTGTGCGCGCGTGCTTGTTGTCGAGGTACAAAGAGGAATATGTATGGGGTATGTGTATGGGATAAAGGGAGTGGACGCTTTGTGCTCGAACGTGAAAGACTGTGTGTGTTGGTGCCAACTGCGCCAAGCTAACTGTAGGTATGTGTGTGTTTTCAGGAGTACATGCGGATGATGGGCCTGAGTAACTGGCTTCACTGGAGCGCCTGGTTCCTCATGTTCTTCCTCTTCCTCTCCATTTCCATATTCTTTGTCACTGTGCTCCTTTGTGTGACGGTGAGTCCTTCAGAGATACAGGGGCAAGCAGAGAGAGGGCTGTCTTTGGGAATACACTTCATGTTTGAACTCTAGGGATCTAGAGTTTGTTCAGGATGAACAAAGTGTGTGTGTGTGTGTGTGTGTGTTTATGGGTGCGTGCCTGATCCAGGTGCACCCTAACGGCGCAGTCCTGACCTACAGTGACCCCAGTCTGGTCTTTGTCTTCTTGCTGGTCTTTGCCGTGGCAACCATCAACTTCAGCTTCATGATCAGCGTCTTCTTCTCACGAGGTGATTGGGAAACGTCTCCCTTGTTTATGTTTGAAACAGTGAGGTATTCCATTTAGACTTCAGGTTGATCTGGTTCTTTCTATTGACTGTCCTCTTTTGACCTTTCGGGTGTTTGTCTGAGAGACATGCTGTTTGAGTGTGTTTCGTGCACGTATTTCTTTAGCTTCTATCAATACTTAATCTATGTTAGTTCCATATCTTTATTACCCTGTTGCTAAATTCCATGTTGGTCCAATGGTAGTGCCAGGCCTTACCATTATGTCTGGCTATAAAAAAAAGTAAATATTGGTTCAGCCTAACATTACATTTCATCACAGACACAATAGCGTCCATATCTCCCTGTCTCTTTTTCTTACTGTACTTACTGTATTTTGTTTTTGTTCATTTCTAATATCAGATAGCAAAGCCAGATGCTACTAGTAAAGAATGTAGAATTGGATTGTTTTATCGATTTAAACAAATTGTGCCCCAAACTGTTGAATGAAGTGCTTTGCAAGCTAGCCAGGCTATATGAGATGCATGTGTGTTTGTGTGCATCTTGCTCTGTGACAAAAGGAATCAGCATGGGATGGGCTGTAATCACATGTTGCACACAAACAAACCATGACAACCTGAAAATCATAATCAAACATTCAACAGTTTGCCATTTTCTTCTTCCTCTTCAAAGTCAGACCTTAACAGTATGTTCCTTCTCCACATTCCTCCCCCCTCCCCCTCCCCCCTCCCCCTCCTCCCTGCCAACGTTCCTTCCCAGCCAACGTGGCAGCGGCAGCAGGGGGCTTTGTGTACTTCCTGAGCTACCTGCCGTACGTGTTCCTGTGGCCTCGCTACGACCTGCTCAGCCACGCCCAGAAGGTCTCCGCCTGCCTCATATCCAACGTGGCCATGGCCATGGGTGCCCAGCTAATTGGCATGTTCGAGGGCAAAGGTGACCCAGCAAATAATCAGTCTTTTGGTTCTCTGTTTCACTTTTCAACCTTTTTAGACTGCGACAAATAATAAACCCCCCCTGAATATCTCTAACGCTCAGACGCGCCTCCCTCTCTCTCCACCTGCCCCTCCACCTCCTCCAGGCACAGGAATCCAGTGGGCGAGCCTGTTTGACTCGGTGACGGTAGACGATGACTTCTCCATGGCCCAGGTGCTGGGGCTGCTCCTGATGGATGCGCTGCTCTACGGCCTGGTAGCCTGGTACGTGGAGGCCGTGTTCCCAGGAGAGTATGGAGTCCCTCTGCCCTGGTACTTCTTCCTGCTGGTATGCCCACCACCACCTTGGCCTCACTCACACACGCACACGCACACACGCAGCAACACCAGGACACACATGTTGCGTTGTTGTTGTTACTGCTCAGAAAGACGTTCGACTTAAGCATCCTTCATTGTTTAGATTTGTTCAAACTCTGATCCATCCTTCCCTAAGCCATCGTACTGGTGCAGCAGCCCTCGCCTAGCTTTGCTGAATGAGAAGGAGGAAGAGGAGGATGCGGAGAAGGCTATGAAAGGGGAGTTTATAGAGGAGGAGCCGTCAGGGCTGGTGTCTGGGGTGAAGATCAAACATCTGGCCAAGGTGGGCACACTTCTCCACCTCTGCAGGTGATCGTTGACTTGCATGATGCAACTGACTGACCCGTGTCTGTGTTGGGGTGCTGGTTGCTCTTGGTAGGAGTTCACTTTGGGCAACAAGACCAGGAAGGCTGTCAAAGACCTGACGGTGAACATGTTTGAGGGGCAGATCACTGTGCTGCTGGGACACAATGGTGCCGGGAAGACCACCACTCTGTCCATGCTGACAGGTGGGGAGCTCTCTCACCCACACACACACACACACACTCATACAGACTATGACCCCTTTACTTTTGTTTTTAAGAAAGAAAAAAAAATGTTTCTGGTTAATTGTGTGCCCAGGTCTGTACCCACCTACCAGTGGGAGGGCCTACATCAATGGCTATGACATCTGTCAAGACATGGCTCTGATTCGCCGCAGTCTGGGTCTGTGCCCCCAGCACGACGTTCTGTTCGACAACCTCACTGTCAGAGAGCACCTGCTGTTCTACGCCCAGGTACAACCTCCTCCTCCTCTTGGCCACACCTCCCCCTGACCCTCAGAGGCTGATGTCTCCGCTAAGCTTTCTGGCGTTTCACCTCTTCTGTTGTGCCTAGTTGAAGGGATACTCCCAGCAGAAGATCCCTGCTGAGGTGGACAGGATCCTCCATATCCTAAACCTGGAGGACAAGCGGCAGGCCCGCTCCAAGACCCTGTCTGGAGGCATGAAGAGGAAACTGTCCATCGGCATCGGCCTCATCGGAGACTCCAAGGTCAGAGACCCTGCCTGCCTGCCTGCCTGCCTGCCTGCCTGCCTGTCTGTCTGTCTGTCTGTCTGTCTGTCTGTCTGTCTGTCTGTTTGTCTGTCTGTCTGCATACTCATCCACACGGTCTCGTACTCAAATGCCTTGTCACTCCCCCCTCTCTCTCCTTTGCTCAGGTGGTGATGCTGGACGAGCCCACGTCAGGCATGGACCCCTCGGCGCGGCGTGCCACCTGGGACCTGCTGCAGGGGGAGAAGCGCGGGCGCACCATCCTGCTCACCACGCACTTCATGGACGAGGCTGACCTGCTGGGCGACCGCATCGCCATCATGGCGGGCGGGGAGCTGCAGTGCTGCGGCTCGCCCCTCTTCCTCAAGAACAAATATGGTGAGGACACGGCGGAGGGAGGGCAGGGAGAGACTTGTGACTGCAAAACGTGGATGTTTATGAAAGGCTTTACTCACGAATGCCCCCCCCCCTGCTTTCCCCCTGCTTCCCCCCTGCTTCCCCTCTCCCTCCACCCTCCAGGTGCTGGTTACCACATGGTGATCGTGAAGGATGCACTGTGCAACGTGTCGGAGATCACACGCCTGGTGCACATGTATGTTCCGAACGCCACGCTAGAGAGCAGCGCTGGCGCTGAACTGTCCTACATCCTCCCCAAGGAGAGCACCAGCCAGTAAGACACACACACACACTCTCATATGGACAGATTTCAAGGAAACTCTGGAGCATGTTTTTAAGACATGTTTAGATGGGGTCATAAGACCCCAGTTGAGTATTTTCTCACAGGGAACTTTGAGTATATCACCAGGCTTTAAAGAGCAAAAATAGCTTTTTTTTTGCTGGGGACTGCCGGTAAACGATCCCCTCCTTCCTCCTTCTCTGTCCAGGTTTGAGCTGTTGTTTGCAGAGCTGGAGATGAACAGAGAGGAGCTGGGCATCGCTAGCTACGGAGCGTCTGTCACCACCATGGAGGAAGTCTTTCTCAGGTACACACGTGTACACACACACGCGCGTGTACACACATTCGCACACATGTCTTGGCACCCATCCCAGTTTGGCATGAGTCTCACTGCTCCCAAGGCTCCTCTGTTTAGACAATAACACTCTTATACAGTAACCCTTACGGAATGAATGAAGCCTATGAAGAAGTGTAGTTAGATCTAATTCATGTCACCTGTGAATGTCTAGTTACTTTGTAGTTATTTCCAGCCGCCCTGTGGCTCTGCTCGCTAGGTGTGTCTTCTCTAAACGGAAGTCTGGTCTAAACTCATGCTCATCTTCCACCAAATGAGTTCACACAACTATCTGCCTTCCATTGCTGCTTGATAAACATGTATCTCTGCTTGGTGGTTCATGCTGTACTTGTTATTGTCCTTCTATATTTTTTTCTGTGTGTATTTCCAGGGTGGGTAAGCTGGTGGACTCCAGTCTGGACATCCAGGCCATCCAGCTGCCTGCTCTCCAGTACCAGCACGAGCGGCGCTCCCACGACTGGACCACAGACGACGCCAGCAGCATCAGCGGCATGACCGACGTCACCGACTTCACAGACAGCGGCACACTTATCTCCGAGGACTGTTCCAACATCAAGCTCAACACAGGGGTGAGGCCCTAGAGCCAGACAGGTCAAACCATCACTGCAGTGTGGAGGCCTCCTGTGTTTACCCCACTCTCTTCCCCCTTGCTGCCCCCAGGCCAGACTCTACATGCAGCAGTTCTATGCTATGTTCCTGAAGAGGGCGCTGTACAGCTGGAGGAACTGGAAGGTGATGGTGGCCCAGTTCCTGGTGCCTCTGGTGTTCACCGTGCTGGCGCTGGCTGTGGCACGCTCCTTCCCCGGGCACCACAGTGCCCCCATGCTGCGGCTGGCGCTGGACCACTATGGCCCCACCACAGTACCTGTGGCCCTGGAGCCTGGGGCAGGACAGATGACTGCTGCGCTGGCTGAAGCCTACAACCTCCAGCTATCTGCCCAGCAAGCCCAGCTCAAGAACATCACAGGTGTGTGTGGGGGGTCTTTGTATAAACCATAAAGCAATTAATGCACAATTTAGATAAGTCTTTTATTATTTATTCATATATTTTTAACAGGAATGTGATGCATTCATTATTTTGTGATAAAATATGCATCACAGTTTGCGAATGCGTGGTTTAGATAAGGGCCATGTGATGAATTCATCCTCTCCTCCTCTCCCTCCAGACTTCACCAAATACGTGCTGACCGAGGCCCAGAGAGAGGGCGGAGCCTTCAACGAGCACTGCGTGGTGGGCGCCGACTTCCGTGGCGCGTCCGTGACGGAGATCACCGCATACTTCAACAACCAGGGCTACCACACGGTCGCCACAGCTCTGATGATGGCGGACAACGCCCTGTTCAAAGCGCTGGTGGGACCCAATGCGTCCATCCAAACGGGCAACTATCCCATGCCTCGCAACCTGTCAGAGAGTGCCCAGGGCCAGCTTACAGAGTGAGTGGAGAGGGCCGGAGGAACGGGGGGTATGGAGGATAGGATGAGACGAACAACTGATGTAAGACTGGTTCGATGAAGACGAGGGAGTCTGACAATAGGGAAGTGGTTGGGGTATAAAAAAGTATTGACCACAGTAAGCATCATCGATCTGGAGGAGAGGAGTGGCGGAGGAGAGCAAAAGAAGAGCTGTGTGCAAAGCTGATGATTGGGTTATTGTGACTGTGGAGAGGTATTGACCACAAAGTCCACAAAAGTGGCGTGTGCATTTAGGGTCGCAGGGAGAGTGGATTGACACTAGTTCTGTCATATTTAGCTTCTCCCAGTTGACCTCACCCTGACCCATGCGCCCTCCCTCAACCTCCAGGGGCTTCGGCATCGCCATCAACCTGATGTACGGCATGGCGTCCCTTTCCAGCACCTTCGCCCTGCTGCTGGTCAGCGAGCGCTCCGTCAAGTCCAAGCACGTGCAGCAGGTCAGCGGGGTGTACCTCTCCAACTTCTGGTTATCCGCCCTGCTGTGGGACCTGGTCAACTTCCTGCTGCCCTGCGTGCTCATGCTGGTCAGTCAGTGTGTCTCTCACTCACTCTCGCTCACTTACACACACACGCACACACGCTACTGTATCGTTTCGTACTTTGTTTACTAGGATTATTTCAAACACTGCGTGTGACTAGGTTTGTGCTGTCCTTGTTCCTCCACCCCACCCTGCTTCAGGTGGTGTTCCAGGCGTTCGGGGTGAAGGCCTTTGTGGAGCACAGCCACCTGGTGGACGTGCTGCTGCTGCTCCTCCTGTACGGCTGGGCCGTCATCCCCCTCATGTACCTGCTCAGCTTCCTGTTCTCCACCGCCGCCTCCGCCTACACACGCCTCACCATCTTCAACATCATCAGTGGCACGGCCACCTTCCTCAGTGTCACCATCATGACCATCCCAGGTGAGGAGATGAGGAACACCTGTGTGTTTCTCCTTCCTGCTCCTATCCCCCTAGTGGTTAACTCTCTCACTGTGAGGGGAAAAATCAGTTATCGTCAAGTAATCGACCCATTTTACCATTTATTCAAGGGTTGTTTTGTCACTTTAAACCCTTTTTAGGATGTCATCAGTGTTGTCAATATGTTGGATGCTGCTCGAAAAGATAGTTACACGATTTCTTTTCCTAAATAAGGATTTATTTAGTAGCTCAATAGTGACTCAATCATCTGTGTCTTTTTCCTCCATTTTTTTTATTCCTTTCTCCTCATCCATCCATCCATCCATCCACACCAGAGCTAAACTTGGTGGACATGTCTCATCTCCTGGACAAGGTGTTCCTGGTCTTCCCTAACTACTGCCTGGGCATGTCCATCAGCCAGTTCTACCAGAACTATGAGCTGCTCACCTTCTGCACCTCCAGCCCTTTAACTGAGACCATCTGCAAGATCTACAGTAAGAGAACCCTTAGGGGCGATGGGGATTGTAGTTTGAACCAAGCTATTTATTGAAGGCTTAGTTGTTAGGGTTAGTCAGCGGAGAAAGAGTTTACAATCATCACTGTTGTCATCAACATAAGGTCTTTTCTCTAAGTGGTAGGACGTTAACCACCCTTGGTTGACCTTTTCCAGACATCACCTACCAGGAGAACTACTTCTCCATGTCTGAGCCTGGAGTGGGCCGATTCCTGGTGGCTCTGTCCCTGCAGGGCCTGCTCTTCCTTCTCCTGGTCTTCGCCATCGAGCTGCAGTGTGTCCGGGCCGTCCGACGAGCCCTTGGCGTCCTCTGCTCCCTCTGCTGCCCCCGCTGCACCCGCCACTACAAGGTGAGAGGGCGAAGCTTGGAGAGGACTTCAGTTTCCTCTGCTGGGAGCAGTTTGTGGCAACGATAACTGATGCAGGTTTACACGAAATATGTTTGAATGGTTTTGTAACGTGCTTGTGCGTGTGCTAGCTGCCTTCGATGGAGGATGCGGCCGTGCAGCCTGAGGACAGGGACGTGGCCGAGGAGAGGAAGAGGGTTCTGGAATGCCACCCCATGGTCGAATCGATGGTGGGGAGTCCACTCATACTGCATGAGCTGAGCAAGGTACACGGGGTGGTGGTGGTGGTGGTGTGTGTGTGTGTGTGTGTGTGTGTGTGTGTGTGTGTGTGTGTGTGTGTGTGGTCTTCATGGTGTTCTCTCCACATCTTAGGTGTACAGCAGTGGACAGACTCTGCTGGCGGTGGACCGCCTCTCCCTGGCTGTGGGGAAAGGGGAGTGTTTCGGCCTGCTGGGCTTCAACGGAGCAGGGAAGACCACTACCTTCAAGATGCTGACCGGGGATGAGCCTGTCACCTCTGGGGACGCCTACATCGACGGATACAGCATCCTGAGAGACATAAAGAAGGTAGGAAGGGACAGGTATGAGGAGAGGAGTGAGGGTAACGGTGGGGACAGGACAGAAGGGGACAGAGATATACAGATGGCATGGGTGTTGATAAGCCCCCCCCCTACCCCCCTCCTCTCCCTGTGTTACAGGTGCAGCAGAGGATTGGCTACTGCCCTCAGTTTGATGCTTTGCTGGATCACATGACAGGAAGAGAGACTCTGAGCATGTATGCCAGGCTGAGGGGCATCCCAGAGAAGTACGTGCCAGGGTGTGTGGAGAATGTCCTGAGGTCTTTACTACTTGAGCCCCACGCAGACAAACTGGTCCGCAGCTACAGGTGAGCTGTGTGTTTGTGCGTGCTCTTTAGCTGATGTCAATTAAATTATATATTTAGTGTCCACTGTTGAATTTGCTTCAGTTCTTACTGTGTTGGCTCCTCTTATTCCTTTCCATCTTCTGTTATCTCGCTCTCTCTCTTTTGGTCTCTCTGCCTTCCTGTCTCCTATGACTCTTTGGTAAACAGTGGAGGCAACAAGAGGAAGCTGAGTGCAGGCATGGCTCTGATTGGTGGACCTCCAGTCATCTTCCTAGATGAGCCATCCACTGGGATGGACCCTGTTGCTAGGAGACTGCTCTGGGACGCCGTGACCCGCACAAGAGAGTCCGGCAAGGCCATTATAATTACCTCGCACAGGTGAGTGTGGCACACGTACCCACACCACTCTTGTTCCAGCCACAGTTCAGCATCTCGAAAAGATGGCTAAAGTGCTCACTTCCACTCGCTATGCTCTCTCTCTCTCTCTCTCTCTCTCTCTCTCTCTCTCTTTCTGTCTGGATTTTTGTACCACCCTCAGTATGGAGGAGTGTGAGGCCTTGTGCACCAGGCTTGCAGTGATGGTGAGCGGTCAGTTTAAGTGTCTAGGCAGCCCCCAGCACCTTAAGAGCAAGTTTGGCAGTGGCTACACCCTGCTGGCCAAAGTGCATGTGGAGGCGGAGCTGGAGGACAGCGACTTGCAACTCTTCAAGGACTTCATCGAAGGAACCTTCCCAGGTCAGACATGCCTGCCCTTTAGGCCCTTTCCCCAGACTTCCAATCCCTCCTTCTTACCATCCTGTGACACATGGCACGATGAGATGGGTGGAATTTCAGTAGAGCACACTTTGATCCAACATGGAGTCAGAGTTGAGAGACTGGCTTTAAGAACCATTCAGACAGATTGTCATTTGGTTGGTTTTGAAAAGAGTCTCAAAGGGTTCAAGAATGTAATGCAGGTTCCAGATGGATCTAACATAGCTACTAATCAGGCAAGATATAGGTGTAATGTCTATCACTTTCTTGTCATCACAGGAAGTCAGCTCAAAGATGAGCACCAGGGGATGGTCCACTATCACTTGACTGACAAGAAGCTCACCTGGGCACAGGTAATGGGTTCTATTTGGTGGATATAGACCCTCATCAGAGAGAACCTAGCCTGTGTCAAACACAACTGGTTATTGTATCGGTGCACCTCCTAGTGGATGTGGCATGTAGTGGGATTTAGAGACCATAGCTGAAAGACCAAGGTTTACAAACTTCCTTTTTGTAAGTTTCTTTGTGATTAGTTGACTAATACACTCAATGTTTTAAATCTTACTCTCCATGACGTCAGAGTTAGCCTTTTCCCCATACGTGCATGGCAGAGGATATTGCTGGTCTCCTTTCCTGTGGCTCAACACTGACAGGTGTGTTTCCTGCTGCTCAGGTGTTTGGCACTCTGGAGGCAGCGAAAGAGAAGTACCGTATCGATGACTACTGCGTGAGCCAGATCTCCCTGGAGCAGGTGTTCCTCAGCTTCGCCCAGTTCCAGCACTGCACTGAGGACAGGAGGAAATAGACATCCTGGAACAGGGGAAAGAGAAGCAGGGGTAGCGGTCCTGTCTCCCTCTGTTTTGTTCATCTGTCTGAGCGTCTTTGCACTTGGATTGGCTAGGCCTGTGTACATGTTGTGGAGCCTTTGCGACGCTCTACTGGGATGTGCGCAGTATATGCACATGCGCATCTGCGTACGCATCCGCGTGCGTCTGTGTGTATGTGTGTGAGAGAGAGTCTATACACACACAGGCCTAGACTACTGTGCAAGGCGAGAGCAGGGGCATGGTCGAGTGAGTCCTTTATTGTTGATCCATTATGTATTTTGGGTTGAATTGGGACCTACACGTTCCACTGCATCTGAAAGTAAGTCTACTACGCTCATGGTCTACCTAGTCATTACGTGTGTGTGTGTGTGCTCGTGTGTTCTACAGACCGGACTGATGTTTATGTGCACTCGTATGCCACTGTTTGTTTTATTTATAATTTCATTTTTTTCTAATTAAGTGGAAAGTCACCTTCTTAAACGAGTGTGTCTGGCTTAGTAGTGACTACTCTACACCTAGCAGCTCCACCCTTTGCCTAATGGGCTAATGGGTATTTTTCCCTTGTTTGGTCAAATGCCTGGTAGAAACATCTGATCATGTGACCTACGGTAGCTCAGTCTTTAAGCAGAATGTAAATAATAATGAAATAATAATAATGAAATGTGTTCATGGCCTTCTAGCAATCCTGATCATTTTTTAAACATGTTTTTAGGGGCAAAGCAAATGCATGCCTTGCATGAACATGAAACTAAGAAAAGTCCGAAAAAAGGAGGACCTTTTTAAATTCCTGATTGTCAAGACACATGACGGACGAGGGTCGAAAGGTTTTGGCTTGTTTTGCTCCTGTGGAATGACCATCTGCATCTCCGTACTCGCTATTCTTGTCCACTCACTTAAATAGTGCCAGGCTAGGTCATAGATAGTTACCAGACCTGTCTGCTAGGTTAGATCAAAAGTTTTGGAGCTAAGATGTCCCAAAGACAAGACGTCGGATGGCCCTGTATCAATTATATAATAGTTTTGTTCATCACGCTGCTACTGTGAAACTGACGACTCGCCTTTAACAGCCAATGGATATTGTGTTTCTTGACTGAACACAGAAGAGTTGCCTGTGTGTCCATCAGACCTGTAGGTTCTTAGCTGTCAGCAAAGCATCAGGCTGTTCTAATCTAACCTGAACCCTAACCCAATGGGACTGGTTTCCTACAGGGAGATCCTGTTTAGACATTCAGTTAAGTGAGCTTCTATGTTTGCGTGTGTTGTTTACTCTGTTTTGCTGTAGTCTTGCATTCCACCATCTCTTAATTGTGTGTCCCCTGCCTTCCTCTGAATCACACCACTACAAGCCAATGTTATTTCATGTCAAATGATTACGTACGAGAAGTACACCTGTTGGTTCATGTAACATGCACTGCTGCTGACCAATGCAAGGAGAAGAGCCTTCTTTTCACTGGTTGGTTTACCTCCAGGAAAGCAGCATCCTGGCAGTGTCATGAAGGTCACTATTTTTTCAACCACAGGGGATGTATTTGTTTGTATCCACTTTATATTATGTCAAGATTTATTTGCACTTTTATGGCAGAGAATTCTGGACCGCAGCCCCAAAATATCTGACCTAGTTTAGTGTACGGACCTGTGTCTCTTGTTGTGTCCTCTTACAGTATGTCCTTGGGTTCCCAATTGTTGATAAAAGGGATAACATCAAGTATAGTTGCCACTCATTCTGGCTGTAAAGATGGTTGGGGTAGCACATCGTTTGAGCTTTCAAAATACTTGTAGATACATTTTGAATGTTGATGAAGATTGTGATGCTTTGTTTATCAATGCAGCGGGCCAGAGAACAGCCCGGGCCCCAGAATAACCTTACTAGTGTTCCTTGGCCTTCACGTCCTGTGATCAGGTTATCCTGCGTAACTTGAAACAAGCCAACGACAGCCCTTCACAATCTCCTCAGGACCTGAGGTTAACATCCACCTTTCTGTCATGACTAAGGGCATTTCTACTGTCAAAGCTCAGCCAGTCCATGCTGCAAGTGAGTTGAATGTATTTTTGTTGTCGTTTTTTTGAGCAAATCATATGACACTGTGTGTTGGAACTACTACAATAGTGGCAGTCTTGACTGGCGAGACCTGTGATTCAGCTGCTGACCGGACCAACTGGTGGGACAGGGCAATTAGTCCATTAAGAAAAGACATTCCTGTCATGATGGGGCCAATTCTAAGTGGTGATATAGGACTCAACAGGTGGGTTACATTCCTGAATGTACATGCACAGTACATTTTTAGACGTTAGTCTGTAGGAGCCACTCCTCAAGGTGGAACGGACACATGGCATTTTGAGTTCAGTTGATGTGAAACTTGAAATGTATGAAGATGATGCTGATTATGATTAAGCCTAACCCTTTCTCCTAATCTAATCTATCATATTTAAAAAGGGAATATGTAAATGTGATTGTATGTACTGTACTATGGAATTAACATTGTCTACTATATATGTATTGCTATTCTTTCTCTTTTTATTAAATGTGCTCTATGCAAGTGGAAGCAAAAGCAATGTCTCTTGTCTTTTGTGGTGGGAAATGCAAGATTTCTTCTCCATTGATGGAGCAAGTCTTTCTGCAACTGTCTTCAAACCAAGGGCTCTGTCATGTGAAGTTTTTGAATAGTATCTGCATAAAAAATAAAATATGCAGAAGTACATTGATAGGTCTTATTGGAAGGTCATATAAATATCAAGTTATGTACTTAACAGAAATCCAGTATATGGTAGAATACCAGTGTCAACCCTGGTTGTCCAGCCACTCCTCAACTGATCGTTGTTTCCTCTGCAGTAGTAGACTCTCAATTTTGGCCGCTTTGTTGCACATTCTAGTTTTTCCTTTTCCTCGTGTTGTTTGTAGTACTTAAACGCGACACGTTTCTTTATGTTTTCAGGATCACTGCCTCTCTACCTCTGCCTGCCTGTCTAGTCCGCCCCACCTCTCCCCCAGATCCCCACAAAAGAAACGATTCTGCAGGTCAACAAAAAGGCTATTTTATTCCTTATTAATGAGAATTTGCATGAAGTTGATGCTAAACAACAATGACACAGTCAGTTTAAAGGTAAAAACAATACTGTAGATGCACCTGCATGAATTGCAGGTCTTAATATTTATACACGGCTGACAGCACACAGCAGGTGAGGGGAGGGGTTCAGGATGAAGCCCACAGCTGGAGTGAGGTCCAGATCATCCTCTGTTACCCCGGGTGAAGGAGAGAAACGAAAGTGCTGGAGGAGAGAGGTGAAGAAGAGGAAGAGCTCCATCCTGGCTAGACTCTCTCCCAGACACACTCTGCGGCCTGATGGAGAGCAAGAGATCCCAGAATTGTTTCAAAAACTGCAAGCATTCTCAGGATGGTCACACTGCCCATTTTGAAAACAATATTACATACCAGCAGAAAAAGGCATGAAGGATTCCCTCTTGACAAATTTTTCCTTGCCATCCAGGAAGTGGGCGGGGTTAAAGGTGTGGGGGCTCTCCCATTCGCTCTCATCCTGCAGGACTGATGTCAGTAGAGGAATCACAGAGGTTCCCTGTACACAAAAATCAACATAATTTATTTTGGGGGAAAAGCTGTGGTCATTTTCCCTTTAAACACAGCCAGCAATCTGACCTTCTTGATGAAGTATCCATGGAAGGTGACATCTCTGCTGGTGACGTGAGGGAGGGACATTGGTACAATGTTGGCCAGTCTCTGGGTCTCATGGATGACAGCATCAGTGTAGGGAAGGTTCTTCCTGTCCTCTACCAAGACCTGACGACTTCCTATCACCCTGCTGATCTCCTCCTGAACCTGGTCTGATGAGAGTGGGGGAACAAACCGTCCTCCAATGTTTCATGTTCATCAAAATACAGTCATCCATCATACTGAAGTGTGTCTGAATGTTCCTCACCTTGTATGTGAGGATACTTGGCCATAAACAGGAGTCCCCAGCGTAACGTAGTTCCTGTGTTGATTGTTCCAGCAGCAAACAGGTTTGCCTCAGAACATACCATGTTATCATCATGGTACAAAGAAGATTTCCCAGATTTCTAACAAAATACAAGATTTTTTCCGAAAACTTTTGAAAAAATGTCAATTTATGATGATGCTCCAGAGATGTCATTTAGTTGGACAGAAACATCAATACCTTCAAAATGTGGTGGGCATCAGGTTTACCTACCTCCATGTCTTGCTGTCTGGCCAGGAAACAATCCACAAAACCTCTGCACTTCTGAGGGTCTAAACTCTCCTTCAGACCTCTGATTAACGCTTTAATCACTTCATTGTTGATGTCAGCAAGCTTCATTAGGCGTCTCCAGTTTCCAAGCCAGGGACCCATCCAGGGAAATGTGTTGTATAACTGAATTCTCCCTCAAATTAGGATCCAAGTATTCTGACCATACTGTATTTACTTTAAAAAAGTTCTACAGACATTACCTGGATTGATGCAGTTCCCAGTAGACTGTAGGCCTCATAGATTCTGTCCACCAAGGCCTTGAACTGGGGGTCAGTGTATTCAAACCTGTTTCCATGCAAGATGGCTGCCATAATATTGGAGACAGCATGGTGCAAGGGCCAGGTTGTGTCAAATGCTTTACCTGTAACAAATAGATTCCAGCTTTTCAAATTCTCTTTTTAACATGTTCGGTTGTCCAATGAAAGGAGATTTCTCAGCCCTACCCTCATGTTTCTCAATCACTTCAATCAGGTGGTCACACTCCTCTATGATCTTGTCCTGGCTCATCTTCTTGCCCATCCCAAACTCCCTGAGGACAGTGAGAGCAAAGCCTCTCATCTCCTTCCAGGAGTCTCCATTAGCAAACATGATTCCTGTGGTGACAGGGTTCAGACTGAGTCACTTTTGAAGAATAATTATTTCATCAACATAATCTGTTTTCCTTCAGTTTACCATGTCCACTGGTTAAGTCTTGGAATACAGGGATCATGTCTCTGTCTTCAAACTCCTCAGCATGGTTGACCAGAGCCTGCTTGACCGTTCTGTATCCTGCCAGAACCACAACCTTCTTGGGTCCAAAATGGACTGTAAACACGGATCCATATTTCTTGGAAAGCTGCAAAAGATCAGACCAGGTATTATGGTCACTCAGCTAAATGACAAGTTAGTTGCTGCTTGCAGTGGTGTTTATATCTTTTTATTACTATACTAGATGATTTGAACTTTGTGACATGGTGCATTATACTGTTGCAAGGCACCATCAGTTCATGAGTACACTGTGGTCATAAAGGGATGGGATGGACATGGTTATCAACAGCACTCAGGTAGGCTGTTGCATTTAAACAATGAATTGGTAGTGAGAAGCCTAAAGTGTGCCAAGAAAATATCTCCCACTCCATTACACCACCACGTGACTGTTGATACAAAGTAGGGTGGGTCCACACATTCACGTGTATGCCAAATCCAGACCCTACCATCTGAATGTCACAGATGAAAGCAAGACTCAGATGAATCAAGTTTGTTCCAGTCTTCAATTGTCCAATCTTGGTGAGCATTTGTGAATTGTAGCCTCTGTTTCCTGTTCTTAGCTGACATCTGCATCTTCTTCTAGGTTCGACGTGTTGTATGCTCAGAGCTGATATTATACACAAATCGGTTGTCACAAATGGTTATTTGAGTTACTGTTGCCTTTCTATCATCTTGAACTAGTCTTCCCATTCTCCCCCGACACTGCCGCTGGCTGGATAATGTTCAATTTCTCAGACAACTCTCTGTAAATTCTAGAGAAGGCTGTGCATTCCAATCCCAGCAGATAATCAGTTTCTGAAATACTCCGACCAAACCACGTGGCACCAACAACCGTGCTACATTGACAGAAATCCCCTTTCTGATGCTAGATTTGAGCTTCAGCAAGATGTCTTTACAAGGTCTTCATGCCTTTTCAAATAAATGGAGTTACTGTGATTGGCTAATTAGCCAATTGTATTAACAAGTTATTGAAAAGGTGTACCTAATAAAGTGGCCGGTGAGTGTATGTGGCTTGTTTTACTATGTCCCAAATTAATACAATATTTTCAATGTAATATAATCCAATTTCAAATTACCTCACAGAGTCCATGGTAAGGCCTGCTAAGATCCAGCATGAGCAAGTTCCCCAGCAGAGGTAGCGGTCTGGGACCTGGAGGTTCCTTCCTCTGTTCCTGGGAGCTGCAGGAGAGGAGGTAGAGGAGCAGCAGAAACACCACAGTCCCCAGCAGAGTCACCAAGCTGGGAGTCTGGAGAACAACACTATCCAACACAGACATGGTTCACCACACACTAAACACTGAATCCTTACATCTGACACTCACTAACGCTTTCACAAAGCTAAGCAGCCAGAGCCATTTATAACCAGCAGCAGTAGGGGGAGGAGCTGCTGCTGAATCTGTTAAGTTGATCATTACCAGGATTTTGCCACACCTTTAGGAAACAAACTGATTTATTTATTTACTGATGTATTTTTACTTCTTACACAGGAAACTTGCGGTAAATTTGTCCTTTTACCTTAACTTTCCAAAGTATTGTGTGTCTTACTGAAAGAAAAACCTGCTTTTCAGTCATATTATTACCAGATCTGATCGCAAACAGACCTACATTGGTGTGGCAATTGGTATGTCTGAAATGTGAATTTCGGCTAAGGGCAAGTTCTGGCAACTTAGGCACAGCATGGTATTTTAATTGATTTTACGAGGTGAGCCCAAGGCTCAAACAAACATGTTTTTTTTTCAAATAGCTCTGCATGTCTGCAGACATGGAGGGCATGCCTTCTACAGGTTCTGCATTTGTCATTCAAAGTAACTATGTATTCAACAAGATTTCATACACACTCTTGTAGTGATTTTCTAAGAGAGGACTTTGACATTTTAAACGCCCTCTCAAAATACGGAAATGCCCCAAAGGTTTTCTTGGTGTCATCAAGTAATCTTATCATTGACAAGAATGATCAAACGTGTTGACAGTTTTAAAGAACGCAATGGTCACAACCTTTATTTATCCTTGAAGCGCCATTTTCAAACATATACAAAGATTACATACATTTAAAGTAACATTTGAAACAGCCATTGCAAGGCTTGAATATGAGTCAGCTATTAACCGCTGATCAATTAACAATGACTAAAGTCTCCAACCAATGATTCCTAAATTACTCTCAATATTTTGTTTTGATTGATTCTAAAATATACAAAGATTGTTTTATA
This sequence comes from Plecoglossus altivelis, assembly GCA_036571765.1. Taxonomy (NCBI): domain Eukaryota; kingdom Metazoa; phylum Chordata; class Actinopteri; order Osmeriformes; family Plecoglossidae; genus Plecoglossus; species Plecoglossus altivelis. Next base: position 6,701,821 of record BROE01000018.1, on the reverse strand, counting down.
TCCATCCTGTTGCACCAGTTTGTGTGGATATGACTAGTACGTATCCTAATCTAAATTAAAAAGCAGAACGGCAGCTCTTTGGAGCGTGACCTGTGAGTCCCCAAGGCAGAAATGTAAAAAACATATCATGTTCTTCTTGTCTTCTTGTGTTACCAGACTTACTGTGATGGAGAAACATTTTGTAGACATTCTTATCATCGTGTCTATGAATTAGATAGTTTGTACGATATATAAACTGTCATTTTTCCAGTTGCCAAATGTTGTTTGCACCCTTATAATCAGATTGGATCTTGAGAAAATTTGACTAGGGACTGCCTGGGTTAGGTTACACAAGGTTTTGTGGATGTTCATATCATTAAATGTATCATTTATGTTTTTTAAGCCAGGACTTGCAGATTTGTACACTAAGTTTTAAAACAAAACTGCCCACATTCACACAACCAGACAAAACAAATATGGCCATAGCTACATGAGCCATTAAGATCAAACGTGATGATCAAATATGACCAGACATTCATAAGCAACCATAACAAACCAAAGTCATGAACTTTTATGTATATATTAACACACTTTACACATCTCAGTATAGAACTGAAAAACACTTTTGAATGAGTTATATGTAAAGAATATGCTATAAACAATAAAATTAAAAGAGCTTTCTAAGCTCTTCTGAGTCATTGTGTCAAAAGTTGTAAAACACTGGAAAAACCTGGTCATTATCTACAGGTGTGGCAGTGTGCCAAGTGTTTGATTAAACAAATTCAGATCCACCCCTGACTGTTGCCACTAGTTATACATGGTTCTCTGTGCTCAGAGCTGTGCTTGTTGAACTACTAATGAGTATAAGGTGGTAAAGTGTAGGGATTCAGTGTTTAGTGTGTGGTGGACCATGTCTGTGTTGGATAGTGTTGTTCTCCAGACTCCCAGCTTGGTGACTCTGCTGGGGACTGTGGTGTTTCTGCTGCTCCTCTACCTCCTCTCCTGCAGCTCCCAGGAACAGAAGAAGGAACCTCCAGGACCCAGACCACTACCTCTGCTGGGGAACTTGCTGATGCTGGATCTCAAGAGGCTACACCAGACACTCTTTGAGGTAAAAGTAATTATTTGGCTCATGCACGTTTAAAAAGTGTTCAATTTGATACATACTGCAGTAAAGGTATTGTGTTTTTGTGTTAAGGTAAGACTTTTGTTGGTAAGTTTTAAATATTTGTAAACATATACTATTGATGTCGTATGCTGGTCAGCTTCCCTACTCCTGTCTGTCATTCTTAAGTTAATGATTCCCAAGGCCTATTAACATCTGACTTTGTAGATACACAGAACATGGCCTAAATTTGTCAGGAATCACAGAGTTCTACCAATAGTGGCCAAAACAAGGCCATAACCCTGATTATATTAACCAGTACAAGTAGGAGATGACAGATAGTTGTAGGAACACTTATATATATGATTGAAAAATAAATTCAGTCCAGTATAAAATATATGATCATGTAAAGAAGTTCCCGCAACCAGTAGGGATTTGCTTTGCATGATTACTGTCCAAATTGACAGACATCATTTTAATACACAAAGTAAAGACATTATCTATAATAACATGATAAGTTTATGGAAGAGGTACATAATGATTTGACATGCGGCCATTTAGACCTTTCATACACTTTATAAAACGTGATGTCTTTCTCTAGCTCTCCAGAAGACATGGATCAGTATTCAAGGTTTATTTTGGACCCAAGAAGGTTGTGGTTCTGGCAGGATACAAGACAGTCAAGCAGGCTCTGGTCAACCATGCTGAGGAGTTTGGAGACAGAGAGCTCACCCCTATACTTCAGGACATCTTCAAGGGACATGGTAACAGAAAGAAACAGAACGCTCTGTACATTAAGTACATTCTTCTCCATAAAAGTTGCTAAACGGCCAAAATCTCCACAGGAATTCTGTTTGCTAATGGAGACTCCTGGAAGGAGATGAGGCATTTTGCTCTCACTACCCTTAAAGACTTTGGGATGGGCAAGAAGATGAGCGAGGAGAAGATCATAGAGGAGTGTCTATACGTCATTGACGTTTTTGAGCAATATGAGGGTAGGGCTATGAAATGGCAATCGAGCTCAAATGAAAGTATGTTTAGTGTATCTCTTGACATTACTGCAATTCATCTTGTTGGCTGTAACAGGTAAAGCATTTGATACAACCCAGCCAGTGAATTATGCTGTCTCCAATATCATCTCCGCCATCGTATATGGGACCAGGTTTGATTACAATGACCCAAAGTTCAAAGGATTGGTGGCCAGAGCTAGTGAGACTCTACGTCTAATAGGATCTCCATCAATCCAGGTACTGTTTACAGACTTTATATTAAATGGTTGAATTAAAAAGTGTGTACAAATCACCTCAGTACAGTCAGAATACAAACACCCTTTTTGAATTGGGATTCAGTTATACAACACATTTCCCTGGATGGGTCCTTTGCTCTGGAACTCGAAACGTATGAAGAAGCTTGCTAACATGACCGTGGAAGACATTAAAGAGTTAATCAGGGATCTGAAGGAGAGTCTGAACTCCCAGATGTGCAGAGGCTTTGTGGACTGTTTCCTGGTCAAACAGCAGCAACTGGAGGTAGGCAAAACCTTTTAAGTAATAGAACAGAAATCAAAGTATTGGAATCATAGTCAAGGACTTGATCATCATAACTGGACTTTCTTAAGTGTTTCTTCAAAATCCTTTGTGCATTTCATGTTAGGAATCTGGAAGAGGGGCCTCTTTGTACTATGATGATAACATGATATATTCTGTGGCCAACCTGTTTGCTGCTGGGACCGACACCACAGGAACTACGTTACGCTGGGCACTCCTGTTTATGGCCAAGTATCCTCACATACAAGGTGAGGAACATTCAAACACACTTCAGTATGATGGATGACTGTATTTTGATGAACATGAAACATTGGAGGATGGTTTGTTCCCCCACTCTTTCTCCTCAGACCAGGTTCAGGAGGAGATCAGCAGGGTGATAGGAAGTCGTCAAGTCTTGGTAGAGGACAGGAAGAACCTTCCCTACACTGATGCTGTCATCCATGAGACCCAGAGACTGGCCAACATTGGACCCATGTCCCTCCCTCACATCACCAGCAGAGATGTTGCCTTCCAGGGATACTTCATCAAGAAGGTCAGATTGCTGGCTGTGTTTAAAGGGAAAATGACCACAGCTTTCAACTTTCCAAAGATTTTGTTTCTCCTGGTTGACAGGGGACCCCTGTGATTCCTCTACTGACATCAGTCCTGCATGATGAGACTAAATGGGAGAGCCCCAACACCTTCAATCCTGCCCACTTCCTGAATGACAAGGGAAAGTTTGTCAAGAGGGATGCCTTCCTTCCATTTTCTGCAGGTATCTACTTGCAATTGCATGGTTATCAACAAAACATTTTCCCATTTCTGGTATGATGATATTTTGAAGCCTTTCTTTAGGTCAAAGAGCGTGTCCTGGGGAAAGTCTGGCCAAGATGGAGCTCTTCCTCTTCTTCACCTCTCTCCTCCAGCACTTTTGTTTCTCTCCACCACCCGGACTAACAGAGGACGATCTGGACCTCACTCCAGCTGTGGGCGTCACCCTCGTTCCCTCCCCCCACAAGCTGTGTGCTATCAGCCGGGTCTAAAGAAATGGGGAGACGGAGACTTGGAGCAGCATAAAGACCTCACTGCTGAGAGAAGTTGATAGAAACTGAGAATTATATGTTAGCCATCTATGCAATATTTCTGTAGGAATACATAGGACATCTATTGGATTTAATGCTGTTGTTTCGGCATATTTTAATCAGTATCGTTTTTAACAGCAATGCTTGAAAAATACATGTTTTAATAAAGTATTTTGTACCTGATTTGTGGTTCAATTTCTGCCCGTTGTGAAGTATTCTGTAGCTTCCTCGTATACGCTTGAACTTCTAAAGGGCGTGGCTTTCAGATGTCAGTTTTTGTGTTAGAGGCATATGAGACATTTCTCCATGATGCAGTCCTAAGAGGTATTATTACCTGTCGCTCCATGGAGTTCTGCTGTTGAGACAAAGCACAAAAGTTTTTTCTTAGTTCGGCATATAATTTCACATTGTGCAGGCAGCAATGGAGGGTGTTGTTCTCCAGACTCCCAGCTTGGTAACTCTGCTGGGGACTGTGGTGTTTCTGCTGCTCCTTTACTTCCTCTCCTGCAGCTCCCAGGAACAGAGGAAGGAACCTCCTGGACCCAGACCACTACCTCTGCTGGGGAACTTGCTGATGCTGGATCTTAGCAGGCCTTACCGTAAACTCAGTGAGGTTCGACAACTACCAATCAAGGCTTGTTTTGACAACCTTTCTGTACCTTTTCATGTGTTATCAGTTATTTGTGTTTCCAACATCTTAGCTCTCCAAGAGATATGGATGAGTGTTCACAGTTCATTTTGGACCCAAGAAGGTTGTGGTTCTGGCAGGATACAAGATAGTCAAGCAGGCTTTTGTCAACCATGCTGAGGAGTTTAGAGACAGAGGCCTCAACTCAATGACAAATGACATCAACCAGGGTCATGGTAAGGCTGTATATTTATTGTACATATCATCCTTTCTTTTTTTAACCATAAAAAATCTTCCGAAGAGGTATCCTTTTTGCTAATGGAGACTCCAGGAAAGAGATGAGGCGCTTTGCTCTCACTAATCTCAAATAGACTAATCACTAATAATCACTAATCACTAATAGACGAGTGTCACCATCTGAAGACTTTGTTTGAAAAATATGAAGGTAAAAAACCCCACCAATGCAGGTAATGTATTCACATTTTGCAATGATAAATGCCATTTGCTTTATGATCATTATATTGCTGATGATCCAGCACCCTCTAGACTGTAGAGGCTTTACTCTACAGTCTAGAAAAAATTCAAGACAATTGAGCTTAATGCTGTGAAGGTGAGACAGCCGGTGTTTACAACGTTGTTTTGTTGGTCCGGTGACAAGTAGACCAAGATCTCTAGAATAATAGCTACATGCCCATGTCTGTGATGCCTATTGCCTATCATTCAACTGCTAATTACAGTAAGATTTGGTTACACACAGTAATACACACAAACCTAGATACCTGAAATAATAGAAAGAAAATGTGTGATTGTGAAATATGTACTTTTAAACATTACAAACTACTACTTGAGTAGTTTTCTTGCTGTCCCTGAATTAGGAAGATCCAGGCGAGGGATATCATGGGTAGATTTGAAATAATAATGTTCCACTTTCAATGCATTAAGCCTTTAAATATGTATTCCATGATATCTGTTTATCTCAGGTAAACCTTTTGACACAACCCAGCCAGTGAATTTTGCTGCCTCCAATATCCTCTCAGCCATCGTGTATGGCGACAGATTTCATTAAACTGACCCTCAGTTCAAGGGCATGGTGGACAGAGCCAATGAGGGCATATGCATTACAGGGTCTGCACCAATTCAGGTACTCCTAACCTGTGATCCTTTGTGAAACATGGAGAACTGACACAGTTTCAATTGGTGGACTCGAGCCATTTGGCTTCCAAATGAAAACCCATGCAACATTCATTAAAAGGTGCAATTTGGAATCCGAAAGGGTTCTGACTGACCTGAAAGGGTTACATGTGGACCCTTTTTTGAAGATGTTTCCAATACAGGGACAACTACATTTCCATAAAAAACCTTCAAAGTGCGTATTTGCATGTGGGTCGACAGGTGTACAATATGTTTCCCATGGTTGGGAAAGTGGATCAAGGACATTGGTCGGATGATGAAACTTTTGGACCAGAATATTAATGTTGTTCCGCACTCTTGACTCTAATGAATGTGTTGTCATCAAGCTATGCGGAACCCTGATAATGATCTTGGATCTTGAGAAAATGGGACTAGGGACTGCCTGGGTTAGGTTACACAAGGTCACACCAAGTTTACTAACAGGAAAGTGGAACGTAGCAGCATACTAGCCAACTCTGCGGTAGCTGTCACTCATGTGACTGGACTTTTTGACTCAGTGGGAGATACTTCTCCTGGACAGTCAGACTGGAGATTGGAGCTCCAGGATCGAGGTTAGAGTCGCAGGTACCTTTCTCATTTGAGAACTTTTGAGGACTTTGTCCAAATGCTGCATGATGCAGCGCATCAGCCTGGGGCTACTGCTGCTGCTGACATCTACAGGAATTAAGCAGTACTGAAAGCAAAAATACAATGCTTGGTCAAGGACAAGAGCATAATGTCCACTAGTGACCCGCTGAAATGTGTTCCCAGAAGTGGTGACAGAATTTCATCAGCAGGGCTGTGCAAACCAAAATGAATTCACATGACAACATGTGTTATCAATGGTTTCACAATAAAACAATACATCAAATGAGTATACATATAACTGAAGAAATTACATACATTTATATTTTGTGGATGTTTATATCATTAAATGTATCATTTTTGTTTTTTTAAGCCAAGACTTGCAGGTTTGTGCACAAAGTTTTCAAACAAAACTGCCCACATTCACACAGCGAGACAAAACAAATATGGCCATAGCTACATGACCGATAATGATCAAACATGATGATCGAATTTTACTAGAAATTCCGAAGTAACCATAGCAAACCCAAGCCATGAACTTATAAATACTCATATATTAACACACTCTTTACACATCTCAGTATAGAACTGAAAAGCCTGCTTGAATTTGAATGAGTCGTGCTATGCAGAATGAAATTCAAAGGAATTTCTAAGCTCTTCTGGGTCACAGTGTCAAAGGTTTAAAACACTGGAAAAACCAGGTAATTATCTACAGGTGTGGCAGTGTGCTAAGTTGTTGATCAAGCAAACAAATACAGATCCACCCCTGACTGTTGCAATTAGTTATTCATGGTTTTCTGTGCCCAGAGCTGTGCTTGTTGAACTACTAATGAGTATAAGGTGGTAAAGTGAAGGGATTCAGTGTTTAGTGTGTGGTGGACCATGTCTGTGTTGGATAGTTTTGTTCTCCAGACTCCCAGCTTGGTGACTCTGCTGGGGACTGTGGTGTTTCTGCTGCTCCTCTACCTCCTCTCCTGCAGCTCCCAGGAACAGCGGAAGGAACCTCCAGGACCCAGACCACTACCTCTGCTGGGGAACTTGCTGATGCTGGATCTCAAGAGGCTACACCAGGCACTCTTTGAGGTAAAAGTAACTATCTGGCTCATTCACGTTTAAACCTTTTAAGTGTTTAATTTGACACATACTGCAGTAAAGGTATTGTGTTTTTGTGTTAAGGTCAAACTTTTGTAGTTAAGTTTTAAATATTTGTAAACATATAATATTATGTGGTATGCTGGTCAGCCTCCCTGCAGCTGTCTTTTATTGTTAAGTTAATGATTCCCAAGGCCTATTAAGGTCTGATACTGCAGACACACAGAACATGGCCTAAATTTGTCAGGAATCACAGAGTTCTACCAATAGTGGCCAAAACAAGGCCATAACCCTGACTAAATTAACAAGTACAGGTAGGAGATGATAGATCATTGTAACACTTGTGAATAAATGATCGGAAAAGAAAGTTTACTACTCCAGTCCAGTATAAAAGACATGATTATGAACTTTCCACGACCAGTAAAAATTAGCTGTGCATGATCACCGTCCAAATTGGCAGACATCATTTTTAATCACAAAGTAAAGACATTATCTATAATAACTTGAGTTTATAGAAGAAGTGCATAATGATTTGACATGCGGCCATTTAGACATTTCACATACGCTGTAAATCATGATGTTTTTCTCTAGCTCTCCAAAAGACATGGATCAGTATTCAAGGTTTATTTTGGACCCAAGAAGGTTGTGGTTCTGGCAGGATACAAGACAGTCAAGCAGGCTCTGGTCAACCATGCTGAGGAGTTTGGAGACAGAGAAGTCACCCCAATATTTCAGGACTTCAACAACGGACATGGTAACAGAAAGAAACAGAATGCTCTGTACATTAAGTACATTCTTCTCCATAAAAGTTACTAAATGTCCAAAATCCCCCAGGAATCCTGTTTGCTAATGGAGACTCCTGGAAGGAGATGAGGCGCTTTGCTCTCACTACCCTTAGAGACTTTGGGATGGGCAAGAAGATGAGCGAGGAGAAGATCATAGAGGAGTGTCGATACCTCATTGAAGTTTTTGAGAAATATGAGGGTAAGGCTGTTGTGTGTCAAATGGCAATCGAGCTCAAATAAAAGTATGTTTAGTGTACCTTTTGACATTACTGTTATTCATCTTGTTGACCGTAACAGGCAAATCATTTGACACAACCCAGCCAGTGAATTATGCTGTCTCCAATATAATCTCTGCCATCGTATATGGGACCAGGTTCGACTACAGTGACCCAAAGTTCAAAGCAATGGTGGACAGAGATAATGAGGTCATTTATCTGACAGGATCTCCATCAATCCAGGTAGTTTGCAGATTTCACATCAAATAGTTAGATTGAAAAGTGCGTACAAATCAACTCCGTACAGTCAGAATAGAAACACCATGTTTTTGAATTGGGATTTAGTTATACAACACATTTCCCTGGATGGGTCCTCTGCTCTGGAAATGGAGACGCATAAGAAAGCTTGTTGACATGACCGTGGAAGATACTAAAGAGTTAATCAGAGATCTGAAGGAGAGTCTGAACTCCCAGATGTGCAGAGGCTTTGTGGACTGTTTCCTGGTCAAACAGCAGCAACTGGAGGTAGGCAAAACCTTTTAAGTAATAGAACAGAAATCAAAGTATTGAAATCATAGTCAAGGACTTGATCATCACAACTGGATTTTCTAAAGTGTTTCTTCAAAATCCTTTGTGCATTGCATGTTAGGAATCTGGAAGAGGGGCCTCCTTGTACTATGATGACAACATGATATATTCTGTGGCCAACCTGTTTGCTGCTGGGACCGACACCACAGGAACTACGTTACGCTGGGGACTCCTGTTTATGGCCAAGCATCCTCACATACAAGGTGAGGAACATTCAAACACACTTCAGTATGATGGATGAATGTATTTTGATGAACATGAAACATTGGAGGATGGATTGTTCCCCCACTCTCTCCTCAGACCAGGTTCAGGAGGAGATCAGCAGGGTGATAGGAAGTCGTCAAGTCTTGGCAGAGGACAGAAAGAACCTTCCCTTCACTGATGCTGTCATCCATGAGACCCAGAGACTGGCCAACATTGTGCCCATGTCCATCCCTCACGTCACCAGCAGAGATGTCACCTTCCAGGGATACTTCATCAAGAAGGTCAGATTGCTGGCTGTGTTTAAAGGGAAAATGACCACAGCTTTCAACTTTCCAAAGATTTTGTTTCTCCTGGTTGACAGGGGACCCCTGTGATTCCTCTACTGACATCAGTCCTGCATGATGAGACTAAATGGGAGAGCCCCAACACCTTCAATCCCGCCCACTTCCTGAATGACAAGGGAAAGTTTGTCAAGAGGGATGCCTTCCTTCCATTTTCTGCAGGTATCTACTTGCAATTGCATGGTTATCAACAAAACATTTTCCCATTTCTGGTATGATGATATTTTGAAGCCTTTCTTTAGGTCAAAGAGCGTGTCCTGGGGAAAGTCTGGCCAAGATGGAGCTCTTCCTCTTCTTCACCTCTCTCCTCCAGCACTTTTGTTTCTCTCCACCACCCGGACTAACAGAGGACGATCTGGACCTCACTCCAGCTGTGGGCTTCACCCTCGCTCCCTCCGACCACAAGCTGTGTGCTGTCAGTCGGGTCTAAAGAAATGAGGAGACGGAGACATGGAGCAGCATAAAGACCTCACTGCTGAGAGAAGTTGATAGAAACTGCGAATTATATGTTAGCCATCTATGCAATATTTCTGTAGGAATACATAGGACATCTATTAGATTTAATGCTGTTGTTTCTGCATATTTTAATCAGTATCGTTTTTAACAGCAATGCTTGAAAAATAAATGTTTTAATAAAGTATTTTGTACCTGAAGTGTTGTTCAATTTCTGCCCGTTGTGAAGTATTCTGTAGCTTCCTCGTATACGCTTGAACTTCTAAAGGGCGTGGCTTTCAGATGTCAGTTTTTGTGTTAGAGGCATTTGAGACATTTCTCCATGATGCAGTCCTAAGAGGTATTATTACCTGTCGCTTCAGGGAGTTCTGCTGTTGAGACAAAGCACAAAAGTTTTTTCTTAGTTTGGCATATAATTTCACATTGTGCAGGCAGCAATGGAGGGTGTTGTTCTCCAGACTCCCAGCTTGGTGACTCTGCTGGGGACTGTGGTGTTTCTTCTGCTCCTCTACTTCCTCTCCTGCAGCTTCCAGGAACAGAGGAAGGAACCTACTGGACCCAGACCACTACCTCTGCAGGGGAACTTGCTGATGCTGGATCTTAGCAGGCCTTACCGTAAACTCAGTGAGGTTCGACAACTACCAATAAAGGCTTGTTTTGACAACCTTTCTGTACCTTTTCATGTGTTATCAGTTATTTTTGTTTCCAACATATTAGCTCTCCAAGAGATATGGATGAGTGTTCACAGTTCATTTTGGACCCAAGAAGGTTGTGGTTCTGGCAGGATACAAGACAGTCAAGCAGGCTCTGGTCAACCACGCTGAGGAGTTTGGAGACAGGCCTCAACTGGATGACAAATGATATCAACCAGGGTCATGGTAAGGCTGTATATTTACTCCATGACTCCATGAAAGAGATGAGGCGCTTTGCTCTCACTAATCTCAGGGACTTTGGAATGGGCAAAAAAGGTGCAGAGGAGAAGATCATAGACGAGTTTCACCATCTGAAGACTTTGTTTGAAAAATATGAAGGTAAAAAACCCCACCAATGCAAGCAATGTATTCATATTTTGCAATGATAAATGCCATTTGCTTTATGATCATTATATTGCTGATGGACCGGCTTTACTCTACAGTCTAGAGTTAATTGAGGACAATAGAGCTTAATGCTGTGAAGGTGAGACAGTCGGTGTTTCCAACGTTGTTTTGTTGGTCCGGTGACAAGTAGACCAAGATCTCTAGAATAATAGCTACATGCCCATGTCTGTGATGCCTATTGCCCATCACACAACTGCTAATTACAGTAAGATTTGGTTACACACAGTAATACACACAAACCTAGATACCTGAAATAATAGAAAGAAAATGTGTGATTGTGAAATATGTACTTGTAAACATTACAAACTATTACTTGAGTAGGTTTCTTGCCGTCCCTGAATTAGGAAGATCCAGGCGAGGAATATCATGGGTAGATTTGAAATAGTAATGTTCCACTTTCAATGCATTAAGCCTTTAAATATGTATTCCATGATATCTTTTTATCTCAGGTAAACCTTTTGACACAACCCAGCCAGTGAATTATGCTGCCTCAAATATCATCTCAGCCGTCATGTATGGCAACAGATTTCATTACACTGACCCTCAGTTCAAGGGCATGGTGGACAGAGCCAATGAGGGCATACGCATTACAGGGTCTGCACCAATTCAGGTACTCCTAACCTGTGATCCTTTGTGAAACATAAAGAATGGGCAATGTTCCCATTGGTTGACTCAAAGCATTTGGCTTTCAAATGAAAACCCATGCAACATTCATTAAAAGGTGCAATTTGGAATCCGAAAGGTTTCTGACTGACCTGAAAGGGTTACATGTGGACCCTTTTTTGAAGATGTTTCCAATACAGGGACAACTACATTTCCATAAAAAACCTTTAAAGTGCGTATTTGCATGTGGGTCGACAGGTGTACAATATGTTTCCCATGGTTGGGAAAGTGGATCAAGGACATTGGTCGGATGATGAAACTTTTGGACCAGAATATGAATGTTGTCCCGCACTCTTGACTCTAATGAATGTGTTGTCATCAAGCCATGCAAAACCCTGATAATGATCTTGGATCTTGAGAAAATGGGACTAGGGACTGCCTGGGTTAGGTTACAGAAGGTCACACCAAGTTTACTAACAGGAAAGTGGAGCAGAGCAGCATACTAGCCAACTCTGCGGTAGCTGTCACTCATGTGACTGGACTTTTTGACTCAGTGGGAGATACTTCTCCTGGACAGTCAGACTGGAGATTGGAGCTCCAGGATCGAGGTTAGAGTCGCAGGTACCTTTCTCATTTGAGAACTTTTGAGGACTTTGTCCAAATGCTGCATGATGCAGCGCATCAGCCTGGGGCTACTGCTGCTGCTGACATCTACAGGAATTAAGCAGTACTGAAAGCAAAAATACAATGCTTGGTCAAGGACAAGAGCATAATGTCCACTAGTGACCCGCTGAAATGTGTTCCCAGAAGTGGTGACAGAATTTCATCAGCAGGGCTGTGCAAACCAAAATGAATTCACATGACAACATGTGTTATCATTGGTTTCACAATAAACCAATACATCAAATGAGTATACACATAACTGAAGAAATGACATACATTTCTATTTTGTGGATGTTTATATCATTAAATGTATCATTTATGTTTTTTTAAGCCAAGATTTGCAGATTTGTACACAAAGTTTTCAAACAAAACTGCCCACATTCACACAGCTAGACAAATAAATATGGCCATAGCTACAGACCGATAATGATCAAACATGATGATCAAATTTTACTAGAAATTTCGAAGTAACCATAGCAAACCCAAGCCATGAACTTATAAATATTCATATATTAACACACTCTTTACACATCTCAATATAGAACTGACAAGCCTTGCTTGAATTTGAATGAGTTGTGCTATGGAGAATAAAAGTCAAAGGGCTTTCTAAGCTCTTGCATGGGTCACATTGGGTCACAGTGTCAAAGGTCTAAAAACACAGGAGAAACCAGGTCTTTATCTACAGATGTGGCAGTGTGCCAAGTTGTTGATCAAGCAAAAAAATACAGATCCACCCCTGACTATTGCCACTAGTTATACATGGTTTTCTGTGCTCAGAGCTGTGCTTGTTGAACTACTAATGAGTATAAGGTGGTAAAGTAAAGGGATTCAGTGTTTAGTGTGTGGTGGACCATGTCTGTGTTGGATAGTGTTGTTCTCCAGACTCCAAGCTTGGTGACTCTGCTGGGGACTGTGGTGTTTCTGCTGCTCCTCTACCTCCTCTCCTGCAGCTCCCAGGAACAGTGGAAGGAACCTCCAGGACCCAGACCACTACCTCTGCTGGGGAACTTGCTGACGCTGGATCTCAAGAGGCTACACCAGGCACTCTTTGAGGTAAAAGTAACTATCTGGCTCATACACGTTTAAACCTTTTAAGTGTTCAATTTGATACATACTGCAGTAAAGGTATTGTGTTTTTGTGTTAAGGTAAAACTTTTGTAGTTAAGTTTTAAATATTTGTAAACATATAATATTATGTGGTATACTGGTCAGCCTCCCTGCTGCTGTCTTTTATTGTTAAGTTAATGATTCCCAAGGCCTATTAAGGTCTGATACTGCAGACACACAGAACATGGCCTAAATTTGTCAGGAATCACAGAGTTCTACCAATAGTGGCCAAAACAAGGCCATAACCCTGATTATATTAACCAGTACAAGTAGGAGATGATAGATCATTGTAGTTGATAATTGTAGCAGATAATTGTAACACTTGTAAATAAATGATCGGAAAAGAAAGTTTACTACTCCAGTCCAGTATAAAAGACATGATTATGAACTTCCCACGACCAGTAGGAATTTGCTATGCATGAACACTGTCCAAATTCACAGACATCATTTTAATTCACAAAGTAAAGACATTATCTATAATAACTTGAGTTTATGGAAGAAGTGCATAATGATTTGACATGCGGCCATTTAGACCATTCATATACACTCTAAAACATAATGTCTTTCTCTAGCTCTCCAAAAGACATGGATCAGTATTCAAGGTTTATTTTGGACCCAAGAAGGTTGTGGTTCTGGCAGGATACAAGACAGTCAAGCAGGCTCTGGTCAACCATGCTGAGGAGTTTGGAGACAGAGAACTCACCCCTATGTTTCAGGACTTCAACAACGGACATGGTAACAGAAAGAAAAAGAACGCTCTGTACATTAAGTACATTCTTCTCCATAAAAGTTACTAACGTCCAAAATCCCCCAGGGATCCTGTTTGCTAATGGAGAATCCTGGAAGGAGATGAGGCGCTTTGCTCTCACTACCCTTAGAGACTTTGGGATGGGCAAGAAGATGAGCGAGGAGAAGATCATAGAGGAGTGTCGATACATCATTGAAGTGTTTGAGAAATATGAGGGTAAGGCTGTTGTGTGTCAAATGGCAATCGAGCTCAAATAAAAGTATGTTTAGTTTACCTCTTGACATTACTGTTATTCATCTTGTTGACCATAACAGGCAAATCATTTGACACAACCCAGCCAGTGAATTATGCTGTCTCCAATATCATCTCCGCCATCGTATACGGGACCAGGTTTGACTACAGTGACCCAAAGTTCAAAGCAATGGTGGACAGAGCTAATGAGGTCATTTGTCTGACAGGATCTCCATCAATCCAGGTAGTTTGCAGATTTAACATCAAATAGTTAGATTGAAAAGTGTGTACGAATCAACTCCGTACAGTCAGAATATGAACACTCTTTTTTGAATTGGGATTTAGTTATACAACACATTTCCCTGGATTCGTCCTTTGCTCTGGAACTGGAGACGCATAAGAAAGCTTGTTGACATCACACTGGAAGACATTAAAGAGTTAATCAGAGATCTGAAGGAGAGTCTGAACTCCCAGATGTGCAGAGGCTTTGTGGACTGTTTCCTGGCCAGACAGCAGCAACTGGAGGTAGGCAAAACCTTTTAAGTAATAGAACAGAAATCAAAGTATTGGAATCATAGTCAAGGACTTGATCATCATAACTGGACTTTCTTAAGTGTTTCTTCAAAATCCTTTGTGCATTTCATGTTAGGAATCTGGAAGAGGGGCCTCCTTGTACTATGATGACAACATGATATATTCTGTGGCCAACCTGTTTGCTGCTGGGACCGACACCACAGGAACTACGTTACGCTGGGGACTCCTGTTTATGGCCAAGTATCCTCACATACAAGGTGAGGAACATTCAGACACACTTCAGTATGATAGATGACTGTATTTTGATGAACATTAAACGTTGGAGGATGGTTTGTTCCCCCACCTTCTCCTCAGACCAGGTTCAGGAGGAGATCAGCAGGGCGATAGGGAGTCGTCAGGTCTTGGCAGAGGACAGGAAGAACCTTCCCTTCACTGATGCTGTCATCCATGAGACCCAGAGACTGGCCAACGTTGTGCCCATGTCCATCCCTCACATCACCAGCAGAGATGTTACCTTCCAGGGATACTTCATCAAGAAGGTCAGATAACTGTCTTTTTAATCATATCCTCCCCAAAAATAGAATCTGAATATCAAACTGCTTTTTTGAACCGCAGCTCTAAAATGAACAAGCTTGCCTCTTTCTCTCTCTGATGTACAGGGGACCCCTGTGATTCCTCTACTGACATCAGTCCTGCAGGATGAGAGTGAATGGGAGAGGCCCCACACCTTTAACCCCGCCCACTTCCTGGATGACAAGGGAAATCTTGTCAAAAGGAATGCCTTTCTTCCCTTCTCTGCAGGTATATCAGCAACATCTTCAGAATAGATAACACCATAACTAGTTTAATAATGTCTTACGTGATGAAGATTTTGGTCTATTTCTCTCCATATATCAGGTAGCAGGATGTGTCTGGGAGAGAGTCTGGCCAGGATGGAGCTCTTCCTCTTCTTCACCTCTCTCCTCCAGCACTTTCGTTTCTCTCCTCCACCTGGGGTAACAGAGGATGATCTGGACCTCACTCCAGCTGTGGGCTTCACTCTGAACCCCTCCCCTCACCTGCTGTGTGCTGTCAGCCGGGTCTGAGGAGAGGAACTGAGGCGCGCACACACACACACACACACACACACACACACACACACACACACACAAACACACACACATACACACACACACACACACACACAATGATGGTACTGAAATACAGGCAAGTTGTTTCCATTCTGTATATTTGTATACATTCTTTCTAAAGCATTCCTTTATTTTTAAAAATATTTCAATAAAAGGATGTCATAACTCTCTTTGGTAAGGTGTCATTGGAATCTATAACTACACTATTAAACATTTGAACATGGAATGTTGTACTTCAAGAAGTGCCGTATTACAGTCATAATGGAAAGACAAAGGGCTCTTCCAAGCTCTCCAACGTGAGACAAAGAGACGGATTAGACGAAAATGTTCCAAAAGAAATGTGTAGGATAAAGGTGGGCTGTCTCACACCATCTACAAAAACATTGACATATAAATCCACATTCAAACCTTCTTTGTACTTGGAAGATCTACAAACTGCAAACAACCAGCCACAAACGTAAGATCCAATCTGTGGCTCCATATTATAGGTATTTTTCCCAAAACAATGAAGTCCACCTGCATTTAATTCAGTAAATCGGATGTGTCCACACTCAAAGCACTTGATTGATGAGTCCCATGGCTTATTCTCATCAGAATATAATATTCTAAACCTATATTGGTATGAAATAGAAACCAATTCCTTTGATTTGGAACACCGAAGAGGTCAGTTAAATTCCAAGCACCAAAACCAGTGTGTTATCTGCAGGTGTGGCAATGTGTCAAATTGTTGATGAAACAGCACCAACTCCTTTAACTGGTGCTACAAGCTATAAATGGCTCTAGCTGCTCTGGTTTGTGAAAGCATTAGTGAGTGTCAGATGTAAGGTGAAACCTCCAGGACCCAGACCACTACCTTTGCTGACGCTGGATCTCAAGAGGCCATATCAGACACTGAGGTAATACTGACATTTTACCTTATAGACATTGTACCATTGAAGTGGTATATTTGATAAGTACTGCAGCAAAAAGAGAGTACGTGTCCTGGTGAGAGTCTTGCCAGGACAGAGCTCTTCCTCTTCTTCACCTCTCTCCTCCAGCACTTTCGTTTCTCTCCTCCACCCGGGGTAACAGGATGATCTGGACCTCACTCCAGCTGTGGGCTTCACCCTGGTCCCTCGCCCCACCAGCTGTGTGCTGTCAGCCGGGTCTAAGGAAAGGGAGAGAGGGAGATTTGGACCAGAATAAATACATCACTGCTGAAATGAGTTGATAGAAACTAAGAACTATATCCATAGAATTATTCAGCTTTCCACTGAATATTTCCGTAGGAATACATGAGGTATCTATTGGATTTAATGCAGCTGTTTTTGCAAGTGGTTGTTTTCATAAGTATAGTTTTAACAGAAATTGAATTGCTTGAATTTCCTTTTTGATAAATGAATGATTTGATAAAGTGTATATGCACCTCAAGTGTGGTTCAATCTCAGTTCGTTGTGAATTATTCTGCGGTGTCCCAGTATAAGCTTTAACCTCTAAAGGGCGTGGCTTTAACCAATGTTTCAGATTTAGCTTTTGTGTTAGGGCAAAATAGCAATATACTCCAGAGCTTAGATTGGTATGAGCCTCTCATTCTCATAGTACATATAAAGAAACAGAGAAAATTGGGACCATGTCTGTGTTGGATAGTATTGTTCTCCAAGGACACCAAAATGTATTTTGTTGAACATCGAAATTCTCCCACAAAGTTTTAGCATCACAATGACATTAACCAAGCCTACTAAGATATAACTGTAACAATTTGGCTCCAGATTTGCAACTAAAGTAGACCCATGTGCAACAAAAGGTTTTAACAAAAGTATTTACAATTCAAAATGAACTTAAAAGAACCCCAAAGTATTAGCATATGTTACATGATGTCAATGTCTGTGCAGTCCATACATGTTGTAAGTTGTAAAACCACAGAGGCCTCCACT
Organism: Plecoglossus altivelis; assembly: GCA_036571765.1. Classification (NCBI taxonomy): domain Eukaryota; kingdom Metazoa; phylum Chordata; class Actinopteri; order Osmeriformes; family Plecoglossidae; genus Plecoglossus; species Plecoglossus altivelis. Next base: position 6,684,042 of record BROE01000018.1, on the reverse strand, counting down.
CCCAAAGGACATTCTGTTCAGAGAGAGAGAGAGAGAGCGAGAGAGAGGGAGGGAGGGAGGGAGGGAGGCTTGGGAGGATTGGAGCAGGTAGCTTGAAGGCCTGGGACACACAAGGCCTAGGTGTTTCCATTCACCCCCGACCATCCACCCAAACCACGCCCACAATCCCAAACCACGGGGTCGGCCAACACCTTCCTGAAATGTCACTCCTGTTCATCAAGTTGTGATTTTTGTGCCGTATCATTATAGAATGGAATGTGTTTTGTTTCTGTTTTTTTTAACAGCATGATTTAGTTTGGTTTGAACTGGCTAAATCATGGCCATGTTTTCCATTGAGCTTCTGAGAACAATTCTCCTCTGAGACATTTCTCCATGATGCAGTCCTAAGGGGTATTATTACCTGTCGCTTCAGGGAGTTCTGCTGTTGAGACAAAGCACAAATGTTTTTTTCTTATTTCGGCATATCATTTCACATTGTGCAGGCAGCAATGGAGGGTGTTGTTCTCCAGACTCCAAGCTTGGTGACTCTGCTGGGGACTGTGGTGTTTCTGCTGCTCCTCTACCTCCTCTCCCGCAGCTCCCATGAACAGAGGAAGGAACCTCCAGGACCCAGACCACTCCCTCTGCTGGGGAACTTGCTGATGCTGGATCTTAGCAGGCCTTACCGCACACTCAGTGAGGTGCGACAACTACCAGTCAAGGCTTGTGTTGACAACCTTTCTGTACTTTTTCATGTGTTTTCAGTCATTTATGTTTCCAACATCTTAGCTCTCCAAGAGATATGGATCAGTGTTCACAGTTCATTTTGGACCCAAGAAGGTTGTGGTTCTGGCAGGATACAAGACAGTCAAGCAGGCTCTGGTCAACCACGCTGAGGAGTTTGGAGACAGAGGCCTCAACTCGATTACAAAGGATATCAACCAGGGTCATGGTAAGGCTGTATATTTACTGTACATATCATACTTTCTTTATACATACATACATTTTCTACTGCCAATCCCTGGGAGGGATTGCAGTGCCGCTTGTTCCCATTTGGGGTCACGGGTGACTGGAGCTGAACCAGTTAACTTCGGGCCATAGGCGGGGTACAACCTGGACTGGGGCCAGCAAGTCTCAAGGCTTTATTTAACCATAAAAAATCTTAACAGGGATCCTTTTTGCTAATGGAGACTCCTGGAAAGAGATGAGGCGCTTTGCTCTCACTAATCTCAGGGACTTTGGAATGGGCAAAAAAGGTGCAGAGGAGAAGATCATAGACGAGTGTCACCATCTGAAGACTTTGTTTGAAAAATATGAAGGTAAGAAAAAACCACCAATGCAAGTAATGTATTCATATTTTGCAATGATAAATGTAATTTGCTTTATGATCATTATATTGCTGATGATCTAGCACCCTCTAGACTGTAGAGGCTTTACTCTACAGTCAGAGCAAATTGAGGACAATTGAGCTTAATGCTGTGAAGGTGAGACAGATGGTGTTTACAACGTTGTTTTGTTGGTCCGGTGACATGTAGACCAAAATCTCTAGAATAATAGCTACATGCCCATGTCTGTGATGCCTAATGCCCATCATGCAACTGCTATTTACAGTAAGATGTTAGATTTGGTGACACAGACAAACGTGCTCAGACATCTGGATACCTGAAATCTTTGCTAAAAGATGTGTGATTATGGACTTTGTAAACAGTACAAACTATGAATTACTTGAGCAGTTTTCTTGCTGTCCCTGAACTGGGAAGTTCCAGGCGAGGGATGTCATGGATAGATTTGAAATAGTAATGTTCCACTTTCAATGCATTAAGCCTTTAAATATGTATTCCATGATATCTGTTTATTTCAGGTAAACCTTTTGACACAACCCAGCCAGTGAATTATGCTGCCTCCAATATCATCTCAGCCATCGTGTATGGCAGCAGATTTCATTACACTGACCCTCAGTTCAAGGGCATGGTGGACAGAGCCAATGAGGGCATACGCATTACAGGGTCTGCACCAATTCAGGTACTCCTAACCTGTGATCCTTTGTGAAACATAAAGAATGGGCAATGTTCCCATTGGTTGACTCAAACCATTCGGCTTCCAAATGAAACCCCATGCAACATTCATTAAAAGGTGCAATTTGGAATCCGAAAGGTTTCTGACTGACCTGAAAGGGTTACATGTGGACCCTTTTTTGAAGATGTTTCCAATACAGGGACAACTACATTTCCATAACAAACCTTCAAAGTGTGTCTTTGCATGTGGGTTGATAGGTGTATAATATGTTTCCCTGGCTGGGAAAATGGATCAAGAGCAGAGGTCGGATGATGAAGCTTGTGGACCAGAATATTAGAGATGTGATGGACTTGGTCAAAGGCCTGAAAAAAACTTTGAACCCCCAGATGTGTAGAGGCTTTGTTGACTCATTCCTTGCCAGGAAGCAGAAATTGGAGGTATGGAATAACACTTTTAAATCCATTTTACGTTCTAATATTGTCAAGGTAATTGTGCAGCAACAGGGATGGGGTAAAATGAATGTTATTTTATTTGTCTAAAAGATTGTATTAGAAATGCATAACTATTTGCTTAAACAGATAAACAATTTAAATGTTCTGTCTCTGGCAGGAATCTGGCATGCAGAACTCTCACTACCATGAGAATAACCTGATATTTTGTGTGACCAACCTGTTTGCTGCTGGAACTGACACCACAGGAACTACGGTACGCTGGGGACTCCTGTTCATGGCTAAATATCCTCATATACAAGGTGAGGAGCAATTCAAGGGTAATCAACTTCCTCCAAGGGAACGGTCACTCTGTACAAACAGCCACAGACATTGGCCTTTCACACACTGGCACAAAACATAGACACACCTTGTTGTACTGTAGTGTTATGTAACCACAATCACAGTGCACAATGTACTTAAATACTTTAATTGATGAATCAGATAAGTGTGACTTGTCAGATATCCCAATATCCCACACTGAAATTGCACATTTTATTACTACTGGCCTTTATTATTTGCTTCCCTTTTGAAGACCAGGTTCAGGAGGAGATCAGCAGCGTGATTGGAAGTCGTCAAGTCTTGGTAGAGGACAGGAAGAACCTTCCCTACACTGATGCTGTCATCCATGAGACCCAGAGACTGGCCAACATTGTCCCAATGTCCATCCCTCACGTCACCAGCAGAGATGTTACCTTCCAGGGATACTTCATCAAGAAGGTCAGATAAGGGACTTTAGTTCCTTGATTCGCTGCACACAAACATATTTTACACCAGGAAATCCCTGAAAGGGATTGTTCTGAAAGGTTTTAGTTAGTGATGTACAATAAACTGCATACCAGGCTTATAAATTAATTGGCAGATAATGGCACATTTTTAGTATGTATGTAGAGTCTACTCACTTCACAGATACCGTCTATCTTCCACAGGAAAGCCACAATGTTCTGAAAGGTTTTTGTCTCTGTAACAAACCTGCTCTTTGTAGGCAGGGATTTCAGGACAAAGACTGATGATTTATTCAGTTTACATTTTTACCAGTTGGCGTCCTCCAGTTGTGATCTGTAACATATTTGCTTGTGTTCGATGGACAGGGAACAACTGTCTTTCCACTATTGACGTCAGTCCTACAGGATGAGAGTGAATGGGAGAGCCCTCACACCTTTAACCCCACCCACTTCCTGAATGGGAAAGGTCAATTTGTCAAGAGGGACGCTTTCATGCCCTTTTCCGCAGGTGCCTTAGACCAACATTTGTCCTTTAGTTGAATGTTTCATTTGTTTGTGGGAAATGCATGTAGTAGTTGTCCTATCACTGGATCATTCCTATATTTTATATATTTTGGGCCAAATATCCTCATTTTTCTCTCAATGTTCTTTCTCTCTCTCAGGTCGCAGGGCATGTCCTGGTGAGAGTCTGGCCAGGATGGAACTCTTCCTCTTCTTCACCTCTCTCCTCCAGCACTTTCGTTTCTCTCCTCCACCCGGGGTAGCAGAGGATGATCTGGACCTCACTCCAGCTGTGGGCTTCACCCTGAACCCCTCCCCTCACCTGCTGTGTGCTGTCAGCCGGGCCTGAGGAGAGGAACTGAGGCAGTCTCAGAGACACACCTTTCATCCTTCTAGTGGAACACCTTTTTACTTGGTGACTCCCATTTGAACAATTTTAAGAAATAAGCAATAATCTTTGGGCACACAGTGGCAGCGCGTGGCAGTTAGAGCCCTTGCCTCCCTATAAGGAGATTGTGGATTTGGTTCTTGGGCCAAATCCAACATCACGTCTCTCTGGGTGGAGTCTGCATGTCCTCCCCGTTTTACCGTGAGTTCTGTCCGGGCACCCGGCTTCATCCCAAAGATGTGTGATTGGTTAATTGGAAATTCTGAAATTGCCCCTAGTGAATGAATGTGAGAGTGAATGGATGTCAGTGTCTCTACGTTAGCCTTGGACTTGGTGGCCCCAGTCCAGGGTGTACCCCGCCTATGGCCTGACGGTACATGGTTAGGCTCCAGTCGCCTGTGTGAACAAGCGGCACTGCAATCCCTCCCAGGTATCGGCAGTAGAAAATGAATGAAAGTAATAATCAACTTTATGGTTTGTGAACTAATAAAGCAAGCAATTTCATAAAACATCTTGCCTATTAATTATGTAACCTTTAATTCAGCAGACCAATACACATTTGTTAATTGTGTCTTATTTAGCTGTATATTGTCTGGTATGTAACTATATATACAAATGATCAATAAACTAAAATTACTACACTAAAATATGGATAATTTGTTTTAGAATTTAAAACTAAAGACTCTTATGACATCAATTGTGAAAGGCTTACGTAAACCACCTGAGATCCATCTAACCCTTCAGCCAGAGATGGGACTTCATCTTGTTTACTGGTTTGTTCAAGAAACCAAACCTGCCTGAAACATTCTGACCTTGCTGTTTTGCAAACTCAAAGAATACAACCACACACAATACACATTTCAATAAAATTCTGAAAGGGTCCCTTCTGGTACGGCCAACTGTAAGATGAATGAATTACTGCATAAATGGTGTATGAATTGACCTGAAAGCCAAGAGGGAAAAAAACAACAACATAATGCATCAGCAATCTCTGAACAGTTTCCAGAAGAAAAAAAATTCACTCTGTACAAACAGCCACAGGTCTTTGACACTGTAACACAAGAACACAGACAAAAGGAGGTGGATTAAGCAATCTGTAGAGACAGACAAGGAGATCGTTTACTTATAGCTATCAATGATAAACCAGATCTGTACGACTGGTCAGGTGTATCCTAACAGTCTATAGGCTAAGGAGCACATTCTGAAATGTCTTGGTTAAACCTTAGGAGAGGGCAGGAAGGGCCTTCCCTACATTGTTCCCTCACATCCCTAGGAGATATATAACCTTACAGGTATACTTCATCAGGAATGTCTGATCATTTTAACATGATTGGTTATGTCATCGCCAACGGCTATTAGAAGCAGGTCATTATCGGTTATCAGTGTTGGCTGAAAAAAGAAACTATGTCGTCCCAAGGCATTCCTAGTTTTAATCTAGTTTGGCCTTTAAACAGAACTTTCTAGGGAGGACATTTCAGGCACCCTGCGACTTGCTGGCCCCAGTCCAGGGTGTACCCTGCCTATGGCCCGAAGCTACTGGGTTAGGCTCCAGTCACCCGTGACCCCTCAATGGGAAGAAGCGGCTCTGCAATCCCTCCCGGGGATTAGCAGTAGATAATGGATGGATGGATGGACATTTCAGGCAAAATATTGATGATTCATTTAGTTGGTAGTTTGACCTGTTTGACTCAGCTTTCATCATGTCTCTGTGATACATTTCCTCGATTAATGTCTGTCCTGCAGTATACAAGCAAACAGGAGAGCTCCCAAACTTCCAAATCCGTAAGGTGATTTAAGAAAACATCTGGCCTGGCAATGTTGTGCTATTTCTTTCAATCAGACATCTGTATCTGACAGTTTAGTGTCTAATTGAGGTAAATAGATAACATAATACATACAAATGACAAATCCAATATCCATGAATAAAATAATATTTAACAAAGCAGGGGCAATCCAAGCAGGCCACAGTAAACATAATTGACCTTGTGTGACACTTTGTACACCTATTAGCATATGACCGACAAGGAAGCTGTTATCTCAGAAGTAATGAACTTTACGATCGTAAAACAATCAATGATCTACAGAGGTGTCAATTTGCTGGTGAAATCTTTTCCATTGTAAATTGGTACGGCCCACCTCTGCCCACACAAGGATAAATTTGGATGTCGGTGCAATCAGTAAACACATGCTCTGTTGTCTCTGCATATAAGTTGTGTTTGGTAAGCTATTAGTGAGTGCTAGGTGGGAGGTTTCTGTGTCTAGTGTGTGGTGAACCATGTCTGTGTTGGATAGTGTTGTTCTCCAGACTCCCAGCTTGGTGACTCTGCTGGGGACTGTGGTGTTTCTGCTGCTCCTCTACCTCCTCTCCTGCAGCTCCCAGGAACAGAGGAAGGAACCTCCAGGGCCCAGACCACTACCTCTGCTGGGGAACCTGCTGATGCTGGATCTCAAGAGGCCATACCAGACACTCTGTAAGGTGAGATACCTTTCTGCAGTTTTTTTGTTGCTCCACTTCAAGTTACAACTGCCAGCGAGCTTGGGATGGGAACTGGAACCTACAGGATGGTAGCTCTCCACAAACAGGATCTAAAAGGTCGAACATAGAGGAAAATACTGAATAAGTATCAGCTCCAAAGTATGAAACGCCTGGTTTTAATATAATCTGATTATCATATATCTTATTATCAGTCCCGCAACCAATACTGGTCTCTTGTTCCCATCTCGACAGATCTCCAGACAATATGGATCTGTGTTCACAGTACATTTTGGATTGAAGAAAGTTGTTGTTTTAGCAGGATACAAGACAGTCAAGCAGGCTCTTGTCAACCATGCTGAGGAGTTTGGAGACAGAGAGTTACCACCTATGTTCAATGATTTAAATGAAGGACATGGTAATGGTTGAAACCATCTATTTTTACTCTTGTCACATTCTTGTAGTGATCCTAATCAAAACATGCATTTTTACATTGGTCTTTTTGCAACATAGTTGTCTCTTATGGTATCCATAATAATGTTCTGAAGAAAAATCTGGGTTTATACCATCAGTCTTCAGAAGGTTTAAATGACAATTATACAATATATTACTATCCACAGGTATTCTGTTTGCTAATGGAGACTCCTGGAAGGAGATGAGGCGCTTTGCTCTCACTACCCTTAGAGACTTTGGGATGGGCAAGAAGATGAGTGAGGAGAAGATCATAGAGGAGTGTGACAACCTGATTGAAGTGTTTGAGAAACAAGAGGGTAAGACAAATACAAGTATGTAATTTATAAGAGGCAAATTAGAGAATGTTTGCGATTCAAAAGTTACAGGTTTTTGTAAGAAAAGGTGTCATGGCAGACCCATTTGAACATTCAGTTTGCATTTAATGAATTTGGTTCCTGGTTTCTTTGTCGCAGGTAAAGCATTTGACACAACTCAGCCAGTTAATTATGCTGTATCCAATATCATCTGTGCCATTGTGTATGGAAGCAGGTTCGAATACACTGATCCTGAGTTCACCAAAATGGTAGACCGAGCCAATGAGAACATCAGACTTGGAGGCTCTCCTTCAATGCAGGTACTTATTCATACTCCAGAACACTTCTTCTGTATCGCTTTTGGAAGTTTGATATATGTTAAAAAGTCACAATAAATTGAATTGTGTCCAATTGTGCATGTGTGTGTGTGTGTGTGTGTGTGTGTGCTTGTGATATGTTTCTGCTTCGATACAGCTTTACAACTTGTTCCCTTGGCTTGGCAAGTTTCTGAGTGCTAAACGTCGAATGAAAAAGAATGCTCTCGCCAATAAACAACAGATCATAGACTTGATCAGTCGCTTGAAGGAGACTCTGAACCCACAGATGTGTCGAGGATTTGTGGACTCCTTCCTCAGCAGGAAGCAAGATCTGGAGGTAGATTCACACTGGAAGGAATGCTTAACTGTCGATAGTATATCTACATGTCAAATTTCTCTTAAACAGCAAGCCTGCATGTAGTAGTAGGCAGATTTGTTTAGCATTGCATCATTCCTGATAATGATGCATTTAACATCTGCATGGAAGGTATCAGGAAAGAAGGACATCCACTACCACAAAAAGAATCTGACAATGACAGTTGCCAACCTGTTTGCTGCTGGTACTGACACAACTGGGACCACGCTAAGATGGGGTTTGATGCTCATGGCCAAGTACCCCCAGATACAAGGTAAGGACTGAAGCACACGCATGTGCATGGACAAAGGACACGTGCATGGCTGAAAGCTTTCTATTAGTTCGCAAGTGTTAAGACAATTGAATTAATCCAGGGCAAAGATCATAGTTCCATCCAACTTTGTTGGTTTTAGAGGTATCAAACCGCTCTTGTCTACTCAGACCAGGTTCAGGAGGAGATCAGCAGGGTGATAGGAAGTCGTCAGGTCTTGGTAGAGGACAGGAAGAACCTTCCCTACACTGATGCTGTCATCCATGAGACCCAGAGACTGGCCAACATTGTACCAATGTCCCTCCCTCACGTCACCAGCAGAGATGTCACCTTCCATGGATACTTCATCAAGAAGGTCAGAAAACATGCGAGTTATTGCGATAAGCTTCCCTCTCCTAAATGTAGTGGACAGTCATTAGTTTAACACTCTCTGTTGTACAGGGGACTGTTGTGTTTCCTCTACTGACATCAGTCCTGCAGGATGAGAGCGAATGGGAGAGCCCCCACACCTTTAATCCCGCCCACTTCCTGAATGACCAGGGGAAATTTATCAAGAGGGAAGCCTTCATGCCATTTTCTGCTGGTATGTAATGTTGTTTTCAAAAGAGTAATTAATGTGACCATCCTGAGAATGCTTGCAGTTTTTGAAACAATTCTGGGATCTCTCGCTCTCTGTCAGGCCGCAGAGTATGTCTGGGAGAGAGTCTGGCCAGGATGGAGCTCTTCCTCTTCTTCACCTCTCTCCTCCAGCACTTTCGTTTCTCTCCTCCACCCGGGGTAGCAGAGGACGATCTGGACCTCACTCCAGCTGTGGGCTTCACTCTGAACCCCTCCCCTCACCTGCTGTGTGCTGTCAGCCGGGTCTGAAACCACCCCGCTCATTTATGAGGATGTAACCTTTGTGCTGCTTGAGGATCATTATGATTCACCTTTGCACCACAATGGTGGTTCACAGTGTCCTGAAGACAGCACCAGGGTTAATGTTTATAAGACATTTTTGTATTGGATAAAGGGAGTAAGCCATTTAGTCAAATAAGATAGTCATGTAAACAGTGATGTAAAGTAAAACATGGTCATTTTTTTAACATTTCACATACTTTACTCTGTAACCAGAATAAAAGCACCATTCAGGATGTTTCCCCTGTACACTTGCAAGTATTAGTATAGAATTGTTGTCATCTTTCTATTTGAGTTAATGTAACAATGAATTTGTAAATAAACGGTTTCAGGTTTGTACACGTATAACATGGCTACATTATTTACTCGGGAAAATATATACAAAGAAAAATATAATGTGCTTCAAATAAAATTCTTCTCCACAAAAGCACATATATGAAGTGTAATTCAGAACAACAGTAGCAGAGAATTGTCTGCTGATGTGACAATATCTTTGAAAGTGTTCATGCTGTTTAGACAGGGGATGAGAATAGACATTGAACACTGGTCCCAACCTACTACAGTAAACGCTTATTTAGTTTATATTTGTTTCTCTTTTAACTTACGTCATAGATCCATAAGAGAGTTACTTCAAAGGGACTTGGTATCCCTGCCTTATATTTGCTTGCACTGGAATCAATTTAAATAATTGGGAAAAAGGTTTGGCTGATGTCTAACCAATATTTGGTAATAAAAGTTGAGGAGGATTTTTGTAACAGATGTTCTCGGAGATGTATAATGATCTTTCAAAAGAGTAACTGCTGACATGAGAGGGGAGATGGAGGTCCGTGCTGGCTGGGACGAGACAGTGCAGAGCTGGAGGTCACTGGCAAGAAACAGACCAGGCCTGATTCCAAGTTTTATTTTTTATAAATAATACACTGTATACCTCATTAGGAAAATAGATCATCTGCAAGTGCCAAATAGCTGATCTTTTCCAGGGACTACCCACATTGCCCTAGTTCCACTACATTTTGGCTCTGTTTGTATAGGATTAGTTCAACGTTCAATCTGCTGTTTTTCAGCCCCTAAACACTAAGGGGTGTGGCCTTTACTAGTGGGTTTCGGATTTCAATTTTGTTGTGGTTGAGCAGGTTCCTGCATAGAGTGGTGTTTTTCTCACACTCGCGTTCATTCATATAGGAGCAGAAAAGAACAGATACCTCAGATATTTGATTCTAGATTCCACCGTTGCAACCATGTCTGTGTTGGATAGTGTTGTTCTCCAGACTCCAAGCTTGGTGACTCTGCTGGGGACTGTGGTGGTTCTGCTGCTCCTCTACCTCCTCTCCCGCAGCTCCCAGGAACAGAGGAAGGAACCTCCAGGACCCAGACCACTACCTCTGCTGGGGAACTTGCTGACGCTGGATCTCAAGAGGCCATACCAGACACTCAGTAAGGTGAGACAACTAGGAATTTGTTTACATTTTTACAGAAAATACTTTCCGAGATGTGTTCCGTGTTTCTATAAATACCGCGTTCACAATAATAGTAAAACAACAATATAACAACAACAAAATAATAAACAACAAGCAAAAAAACAATCATGTGTCCATGTAAACATTCAGGGATTTAGTGACACTATGACTTCACCCCTCGCAGTTTAGTTAGGGTCATTAAAAACGTTGGAAAAACGTAAAGACGTGATAACAATAGGCTAAAACCACATAGCACTAGACTAGGCTGACACTAGTGCTAAAGCTACATATTGTAAGACATGTTGAACTTGAAAACAAACAACACATTTCAAATGATTTGCCAGTGGCAGAGTTTATAAAGCGAGTTTATGTGCTAAAACAATTGTCGGTTGTGATAGGGATGAAGTTTTGGATATTATTTTGGAGGTGTTCAAATACAAGTACAGACTAAACAACTAAACTATCTACTCAGCCCCTGCATCTAATGATCCAGAAAACGCTTGTGTTGACAATGACAACCTTTATAAACAAGAATCATATTTTCTTTACATCTTTGTTTTTTGTCAAGCTGTCCAAGGAATATGGATCAGTGTTCACAGTCTACTTTGGACCCAAGAAAGTAGTGGTCCTGGCAGGGTACAAGACAGTTGAGCAGGCTCTGGTCAACCATGCAGTAGAATTTGGAGACAGAGAAATCACCCCTGCGTTTTACCTTATCAACCAAGGACATGGTAACTAAGTAATTTGTTACTGTTTTGACCAACTTGCACACATCACACATACTTTTGGTTGAATTGTGCAACTTCTTTGTACATCAAGTTCCCAAATAGGTGACCTATTTATGTTAGTGAAACAAAGTATTTGTTTAAACTGTGTTCCAATGTTCTGACCTAATGCACACATCAGAATTCTATGCAACTCAACATAATAGGGAATCCCATGACATAAAAATACAATAAATTGTATTTCAAATAAAGTATTTTTTCATACATAAACGATTTCTCTTTCTGTCCGCAGGGATCCTGTTTGCTAATGGAGACTCCTGGAAAGAGATGAGGCGCTTTGCTCTCACTACCCTTAGAGACTTTGGGATGGGCAAGAAGATGAGTGAGGAGAAGATCATAGAGGAGTGTCGATACCTCATTGAAGTGTTTGAGCAACAAGAGGGTAAGACAGATACAAAGTATGTGATTTTAAAGGCAAATTAGGCACATTTTGCAAAATCAATATTCTTGTAAGCTAGCATAGTGAGTGCAGGTCGGTTGGTAGACAGGTGAGTGTCCAGTCCAATCATTGTACTTGATCCGAATGCAATGATTGGAAATGTAGTCCTGTGACAATGACAGATACTGTATTTATTTTATTTTTCTGTCGAAGCAATTGATTTATTGATTGCTATCAATATGTGAAGTTTATTTGAGCAAATATGATGAAAGGTGCTTCTCAAAAAAGTTACCTACCCTGTCCTTACAGTTTTTTATTCATTTCTGTGACAGGCAAAGCGTTTGACACAAGTTGTCCAGTAAATTGCGCTTCCTCGAATATCATCTCAGCCATCGTGTACGGCCACAGATTTGATTACACTGACCCCCATTTCACAGCCATGGTGGAGAATGCCAAGACAAGAATTAAGTTAACAGGCTCTGCATCAATCCAGGTACTATATTATCAATGACCTTTTTGTCCTCAGAGAACTGTGTCTCTAGAGCATGGATTGTCTTCCTAAATGTGATTAACGCGGTCATGTTTTTCTTGGTGTGTGTGTGTGTGTGTGTGTGGGGGGGGGGACTCTGATTCCAGGTTTACAACATGTTTCCACGGCTGGGCCCTCTGATTAAGAATGTACGGTCATTGATAGATCTAACAGAAGACATCAAGGGAGAAATATTCAACTTGATCAAGGGTCTCAAGGATACTTGGAACTCTCAGTCGTGCCGAGGCTTTGTGGATGCCTTCCTCTCCAGGAAGCAGAAGGTGGAGGTAAGACAACCAGTAGTGTAGATCTAAAGAACACAAAGGTTTACAGAGGTAAGGACAGTATAAACCAAAACTTTTTACGGACACACAATATGCGAGCGTCTTAACAACTACCAATTTAAGAAGAATTTCATTTTATACAATTTGCTATTAGATCATATCATATTTTCTTTACATCCCTATAGACGATTAACTCATTCATCCCAATAACTATTTTACAAACCCCAGTACAGCAATGCGTTTTCTTAGTATTTCTCTCGCCTGTGTCTTCCAGGAATCAGGCATTGCAGACTCTTACTACAGTGACAGCAACCTCATATTTTCTGTGAGCAATCTGTTTGCAGCTGGAACTGACACCACAGGAACTACAATATGCTGGAGTCTTCTGATTATGGCCAAGTATCCTAAGATACAGGGTAAGGAAGATGTGACTGAGGTAGTCACTGGCCAGGCTAGCACATAACAACACTGCAGACACCAGTTTACATTAAGTCCTTAGTTAACCTAAGTGGTCCATGTTTAGAGCTCTGCGAGCCATTCCGCTTCTGGCTCTTTTATTGACTCGCCAAGGGTTAGGTTTGTGTAAATTGTCTTCTTTCCCTTTTATTTGCACAGAGGTTCATTATCGCTGCATACTGTTCAAGAGACTCAAATGAGCTGCCTAAACTTATATTATTTATAAAATAAGCAAAACAAAATACCTATCTTCCTCCTAGAAATATTCAAATAGCACTACACATTTCCTCACCTCTCTCTCTGTGCTCAATAGTCCCCCATAGCACTTGTTACAGTAATCCTAACCCTGATTATTTCCCTCTCTGTCTGGTGCGTCTCACATGACAACATCACATGCTCTGCCGTTACCGACCATTCTTATTGCAAAGCCTATTATTGTGATGCTTAACAACCAACAGTGTTGAGTTTAAGCCAGAGTGACCGAATCTCAATTGAAACAAAACTTCTACACTCACAAGTGACAGCTCAAGACCCTCCTATCTTAAACACTTGTTGAAGCGGAAGAAAGTGGCTGCCCTTCATCTCACCATTCCACCAATTCTGCCAGCTAACTTTATTCATCTTTTAGTCCACCGATCTCAGTACCCCTTTGGCCAAAACATCCACAACCTCCTTCCTAGTGACCTTAGAAACATCCTTGATGTTAATGGCCATGAAGGATTGTCTAGTGGACTCTCCGTGGTGGGTGGGGGCTTTCTGTTTTGGAGTTGAACGATTGACCAAGGCATAAAGGTTGAGATATTATATGGAGTTGGACACCCTGGGCTTGTGGTTTGTTAAAGCATGTCTATCACTGTAGCATTTTGGTTATCTTTTGCGTCACTGTAGATATGTTGCACTTTCTAGGATTGTTTTCATGAACATTGTCGATACATTTCAGTACGTTGAGGCTGAGCCAGTAATTTTCTCAAAGAACCAGACTACTTACCGACTGTAGGCCTGTCACAAATCAACATATAGGTACATGTGTATGCTGACTGACTCTCTGTGTACAGTCTGTGCTGAAATTGAACTGAAGCATTTATTTGCCCTCGTCTTCTCAGACAAGGTTTACGAGGAGATCAGCACGGTGATAGGAAGTCGTCAGGTCTTGGTAGAGGACAGGAAGAACCTTCCCTACACTGATGCTGTCATCCATGAGACCCAGAGACTGGCCAACATTGTGCCAATGTCCATCCCTCACATCACCAGCAGAGATGTTACCTTCCAGGGATACTTCATCAAGAAGGTCAGATGAGTGATTTCAGTTCAGAGGCTGTTTACTTGACGCAGCAATAGCTTCCACTAGGAAACTGCCTCTGGTTTCCTGGTGGAAGTTCTATAAAGTGTTGGTCTCTATGACAAACCTCAAATTTGTAAGGAGAGACTTTCAGACCCAATATTGAATTGTTTATATTATAATTGGTGATATTTTGATCTGTATCGTCTTTGCTGGTGTTTGGTGACAGGGGACGACTGTCTTCCCACTGCTGACAACAGTTTTGTACGATGAGAGCGAATGGGAGAGCCCTCGCACCTTTAACCCGGCCCACTTCCTGGATGCGCAAGGTCGATTTGTCAAGAGGAATGCGTTTATTCCCTTTTCAGCAGGTATAATAGTCCTACTGCCATTATATAGCTAACATTTCATTTGTCTGTTGGAATAGCCTCAAGAGATACCTTGTCTATACTGCCGCGTCACTTTTATACGTCTCTCAGGTCGCAGGATGTGTCTGGGAGAGGGTCTGGCCAGGATGGAGCTCTTCCTCTTCGTCACCTCTCTCCTCCAGCACTTTCGTTTCTCTCCTCCACCTGGGGTAACAGAGGATGATCTGGACCTCACTCCAGCTGTGGGCTTCATCCTGAACCCCCCAGCCCACCAGCTGTGTGCTATCAGACGGGTCTGAAACCTCCCCACATTTACACGACGTGTTCATGTATATAAGACAAGCTTCTGCATTATATTTACTCAAACTTTATTCAAATACTTTGGTTTTGTTAACAGTCAAATAGAAATGATGTCTTAGTAGCAGAAAATATGAACTATTTTGGAGATCACTATAATATGATATGAAATCATTGTAACCAAGACATAACCAAGCAATAAAAAATGTTTTCCCCATTGCAGAGTAGAATATGTATTACTGATAATACTAATATTATATTTTCGTTAATATAAATGTTGTAAATAAAATGCTTATTCAAAATAAATCATGTCAATAACATGGATGCATCATTTCCACACTGTTTCCATCAAACAAGGATTCACGTATTTCATGTAAAAGGTCATTTACCTCCATAGACAGAAAAAAGAGGAAACCAGGCATTGAAAATAAGCAGTAATAAAATATTGTCTCACAGTGTTTCCAATTTGATGATGTTGAGCTCCTGTGAAGCGTTTATGAGAGGGGACATGGCGGCCCCTACTGGCTGGGAGGAAGCAGCACATACCTGGAGGCCCCCAGCTGTGCCAGTCCCCTGATAATCTGCTGATTTCTCCATGTCTCTGTTTGTCTGAGTAAAGGACTGGCTATACATAGGACCACAGGTTGGTGAGTACACCTGTGTCTGTTGCCGTGTGTAGGTTGGCGAGTAAGGCTCTGAGTGCGGCTGGGTGTGAGTGAGCGTGAGGCTATCAGCACTGCTGCTGGCTGGAAACACACAACTGGAGCTCTGTCCAGGTATCTTAAAGGCTTCTACTGTGTCCAGACTAGGTGTGTCCATCTGGGAGAAGCCAGATGGGGCTTGGCTGCACTGGGGGTACACTCCCTGGCTGTAGGTAAATGTGGACTGGGTGTAGGAGTTTGATGCAGTGGCTACTGCAGATAGTGTGGGTGGGGAGTTTTTTGGGGTGTGCTGTTGTTGCTGCTGCTGGCTGGTGTTGTTACAAGGTCCCAGTCTGGAGGCAAGTGTCTGCAGGGTGCTGAGAATCTGCCTTTGAACCTGGGTCTGCTGGCTCTGTTGCTCTGCCAGCATCCGTACAGCAAGGCCTAGGCTGTGAACCTCCGAGCCAAGGGCCTGGACCTGTTCCTGGAGCCCATTTCCACCTCCCCCTCCAGCCTCCTGGACCTGCCCTTCGGAATTCTGGAGCTGGATGACAGGCCCGCTGGATCCCAGCGACGTAGGGATGGTTGGTGCTGGGCTAGGCAGTCGTATACCCACACGGGGAGGAGGGTGCATGGGGCGAACAGACTGAAGCAAGCGTCTGGGAACACTAGCGCCCCCTGGCTGCCCGTCCACACTCCTCCTCTGCAGAACAAAGAAGACGCACAGAAAACCTTAGAGTGATAAAGAGTTGCAGTACGTTATTTCACTCATTAAAAGGACTATAGGCAGACTACTCACCATTTGAGCAAGTCTCTGAGTGGCCTGTGTGGTGAGGTCATAGGATGGTCGCTGAGGTAAAGCTTCTGGAACTCGCCTAACATCGGAGCCAGTGGAGTTAGCCTGGTCTCTCCTCAATATAGAGGCCACCTGCTGATACGACTCTCTTATCTAGGCAAAAAAGGGATAAGGCCGAAAAATATCATTACAATTACTTTTCTGATATAATTTCACACCCAACTAACAATATGACATTGTGAGAAATGGACATACGCAGTTTCCCCACAATGCAAAAAAATGACAAGAAATAGGTTATCTACCCTCATTCTGTGGGACAAGGCCTTATCCAAAAGCCTCTTGCGAGCTGCCAGCATGGGGCTGGAGGCTGGCGAAGGGGTCACTCTCCTCCTTGTGTACACCCCAGTGACAGTGACACCGGCAGCTCCTGCTGCTGTGGACTGGATACTCCTCTCCTGTTTGTTCTGAGCCAGAGAGGTGACACTGACAATCTGGATGTCCTTGTCATCTTTGCTCTGCTCCAACTGCTCAGGTCTACGACCTCCGCTGTTCTCTGCTGACCCAGAGGGTTGTGTCCTAGCGTCTGGAGCAGGACCGTTCTGCTTGGCAAACTCTGCTGATGCAACATAACCAGCATGACGGGAAGCATCACGTAGTAGCTGCTGGAGGTGTAGGTTACTGTAGCCCTCCCGTCTTCCCCCTTGGTTCCCCCTGGTCCCCACTAAGGCCAGAGGAGCTGTCCCATCTTCAGATCGAACCTGCTTGCACTGGAACTCTTTCAGGTACAAGTAGATTGCCTGGGCAGACACTTTGATGTTCTCCAGTTCTAACACTGCCTTGATCTTGCGGAGGCTAAGGCCATTCTTGCGCAGTTCTACCACCTTGAGCTTGGCAGCGTCATCTAGACGGCCCATGACCACTCGCGTGTATCTGACTGTAGTAGTCCCTCAGAATGCTCCCCTTGACGACGAAAGAATTCACAAAAAGATTTATACACAGATGTTATTAGTGTCAATATACCAGTTCTACAACTGTCCAAAGTGCGCTGGTGGGAGATTGTTTGCCAAAGAACCTTGCTAAATAACCAAATTAATAGCATGTAGCTATCCATTCTTACCTTTATAACGAATGTACTGTTGACCGTTGTTGGCCTAAAAAAATTCGAAGTGCATGCAGTTTATCTGGTATTTAAGAATAATTTTAAACAGTTTCTATTGCAAAATATAGTTCCTCAATTGCATGTACATCAATAAAAAAACACAACTAGCATCAGGCTAGCATCCGAGTTGTAAGAGGCGCTTGGATGAAAACGTAATTTACTGTTGATGTGGTGTACGTCATCATTAAGGGACAAAAACGAAGCACGAAGAGGAACGCCTGCAAGCTACATTAAACTGAAGCAATGTAAGTTTTAATATTCCAGTCAGGTTGTACTTGTTTGTTCTCATGATAATTGACGTTTTGAAATTATACAAAAACCGTACAAGTATAAAGGCTGCTGTGCTTGCAACCGTGGCCTTTCCGTATTGTTGATTTAGTGTAACGTTACCGATAATGATAAACGTTTTCCTAGCATTAACTGGCTAACCAACCAGGCCTACTTTGTATTTCGAAAGCTCAAACCGTTCTAACAGAGCTATGCAAGTGTATCTAAAAACATATGATAGCGTTTTCACTTTAACGGCGAAGAATGTAGGGTTCTACTACGTGTTTAAGCTGCTTCTATGTTTGTTTTGTTCCTTGCTAACCAGATCCCTGTACTGCTACAGTAACTCGTTAGTTATCCGGGTTCTAAGTTTCAGGGCGCATTGTATGTATTTATGCGTCAGTAAAGTGTCATTATGGGAACATGGTTGTTTAGCCATGTAATTTAATTATTTCTTAATATTTTGTTAGTGCGTGAGACTTTTGCGGTATTAAATTACTCGAGGATGTGATATTTAAATGTGATTATAGGGCACCGTCACCTATCAAGCGGAAGGAGGAGGAAAAGACCAAAGACAGAGGAAAGGAGAAGACAGGGGCAAAGGAGATGGGAGATAAGGACAGGGGCAGAGAGAAGGCACGGAAGCGCCGCAATGCCTCCACAGGAAGCAGCAGGTGGGTGTTTGCATTTCCTAAACAGCTGATTGTCAATCTAACCTGTTAGCCTGTTAGCTTGACATATTCTCGCCAAATGACCTTAGTCTTCTTTTTGAATTTTCTCCAAAACGGTTGTCTTTTGTTAGTGTTTCATGACCATGTTGTTTGTGCCCCTCCTCCTCCTGTCACTGGGGTCCAGCTCGTCCTCCAGCAGTAGCTCTGGCTCCAGCTCTGGCTCCTCCAGTGGCTCCAGCTCGTCAGGGTCCAGCAAGTCTGGTTCCTCCAGCTCTCACTCTTCCAGCTCCTCCAGCTCCTCTGGCTCGCCCAGTCCCGGCCGCCGTCGCCACGACAACCGCCACCGCTCTCGCTCAACGTGAGGGGCCTTTCGATCAAATCACACGTAGATCAGGGGATGCATGAAGATCCCCTGGGCTTCAATTCAAGGCATTGTTAAGAAAACTGTACTTAAAGAAGGTTAAATGTCTGCCGTAGGTCCAAAACCCAGAAAAGGGGTGATGACAAAGACCGAAAGAGGAGAAGCCCAAGTCCCAAACCCACTAAAGTTTACCTTGGAAGACTGACCAAGAACGTCACCAAGGTGAGCTGCTGAGCGCAAGCGAATCTCCGCTTCTCATCTTGTGCCGATTTTAAATGATTAACTGATTTCTGCCCTGTAGGACCACATCCATGAGATCTTCTCTGTCTACGGCAAGATCAAGATAGTTGACATGCCAGGGGGCAAGCTCCACCCCAACCTGTCCAGAGGCTACGCCTACGTGGAGTTTGAGACCCCGGAGGAGGCTCAGAAGGCTCTCAAACACATGGATGGAGGTTGGAGGACCTTAAGGCCTTTGTGGGTTAAAGCATGCGCTCCACTAGACAATGTCACTCTTACTGAGTATTGAGGTTTGTCTTTTCTGTCCTTCCCCTGTGCCCAGGCCAGATTGACGGACAGGAAATCACAGCCTCTGCTGTTCTGGCTCCAAGACCACGCCCCCCTCCTCGTAGACCCTCCCCTCCCCGCAGGATGCCTCCACCCCCTCCAATGTGGCGCCGCACTCCGCCCCGCATGAGGAGACGGTACGTTTCTGCATTGATAGGCCTAGACTGCATTCATTTCACTACATTGATCAGTGAAGAGGTGCCAAATCTGCTCACGCTAACTCCTCCCACACCCTTCCTTTCACTCGGCATCGTTCTGTGCACCTGCAGGTCTCGGTCACCAAGGAGACGGTCTCCCGTGCGCAGACGCTCTCGCTCCAGGTCCCCTGGGCGTAGACGTCACCGTTCCCGCTCCAGTTCCAACTCTTCGCGGTAAAGTGACTCCAACATCGCTGGACCCCACATCTTAGACCCCTGACCCTTCCCCCTTCCTGGGAGACCAGCCCACTGGACCCTAGAGATGTTGCTGGAACTAGAGGCTATCCTCCCTGGATCATCTGACCGCTTGCCCCATTGCGTCTTGTCTCTTTACTTTATAGATATGTCCTAGATACATTTACTGTTGGTCCAAACCAATAGGACTCCCGAAGTTTCAAGCCTCGTTTGTTTAATGGTATTCGATTGATTCGCCCACATAATTATCGGATTTTCTTAAGCTGTGACAAGACCCTTTTAGTAAAATGTTTTATTTTGTACACGTTTTGGAATTAAATGTGAAATATCAATTTGATCTGTGGTTACTTGCCTGGATTTTAATATCAATAACCATTTATGATTGCAGAGCTGTTGGCAGTTGTCCATATTGCTCTATAGACTAGATAGAATATACATGTCTTGAATGTTTTTTTATGTGAAAAAAAAACTATTGGTTCTGTAAATCAGGACCAAAAAGGGTGGAGGAGATGAAACTCACTGCCTGGTTTTAATTAGCTTCATGCTGAATATGGTATATCATTATTGGTCTGTGATCCTGGATTTACAATGAGAGCAAAACGTTCAGCAAATTAAACCATCTTTTCCAGGGAGTCAACATATTGAAAGGCTGCTCTTTTTTGGTTGTTGAGAAACTCACTTTGCTTCAAGCCTGACCTACATAGTATCGATACAGATATCGATTGGGATGTAGCAAGGCAAGGGTAAATTCTCATTACTGGACGTGTCTTGGAAATGTTTTCAAGTAAGTACAGAGTACTGATTGACCGCATGAGGTCTCACTAGAGTAAGCGAGTGTCAGAGAGAAAGAGAGAGAGCGAGACGCGCTGTGGAAGAGCAGGAACTGATCGAGGAACTGGAGAATCAAAATTCACCAGCAGTTGTTTAGAAATATACTCCCGCTTACTTAGATACAGTAAGATACGTGACACTTTTAGATGATCATATAATTCTGAGTAGACGTTTCGCGGCCCCAGAGGCGCGCACGTAAATTAGACTACACCCGGCATATAATATTGTACTTTTCGATGGATTGTTGCGAGTTGCGGGATTAATTGAAGAAACCAACACATTTCCAAGATGTCTTCGGAACAAGATAAGATCAGACATCGTTTGAAAGAGCTTTTGAGAAGACCTGGAAACGGGAGCTGTGCCGACTGCGGAGCAGCAGGTACAGTATGGTCGCAACAACTCATATTAGGGATGTCTCTTGTGGGTTGGAAAGGTTTCAGTACAGGTGTCAGACAATGTCGTTTGTCTTCTGCGGTTGTAGAATAATTTACTGTCCACTGAGTTACCTGAAATACTGAAATTGATCGTAATCTGAGTTTGAGTTTGTATAGCCTAAATATATCACCATCAAAGCCATGCAAAGAACACAGATCTATGAGTCTAGTACATCATTTCTATGTATGATGTAATTTGATTTACTGCCAATAGGTGACGATCTAAGGATCTTTCATGAAGCAATAAGGTGTAACTGTCACTAGAAATTCAATCTTGATTTACATCCCACTCCTTTTAACACACCCTTCCAACACACCTTTCGTGCCACTTGTGAGCCGTGTGCTGTTATCACACCGACAGCTATCCATAGCTTTCAGCGTGGGAGAACAGGATATGTATGACATTGCAAAACTTGCACAAGTGCTATCAGCTGACAGTTATATGTGAGGGTAGATAAGACAAATGTTTATGGTTTTTGGAAAGATGTCTGGTTGGGGACATTGTTCATCATATCCACTAGTATGTTGAAATGATCTTCCTGCAAAGACTGAAACGCCTTCCGTCTAATGCAGTACTGATGTCACACTGACCATACAATGAAATCTGCTTGCCACCTGCTGGCTGCTCTTTCTCTTCCATAACTGTTTGTGTCCGGCGATACAGCGGTGTCTCTGTCCGGATCACGTGTGCAAGAATAGACACTATCAGTACTTTATTTAGTGTGTCCCTGACCAGTGCAAGGCCCGGGATAGACTTTCCCATACGCTGAATCATCCACAGCACTCTCTGACTCTTGCTTGTGGATTCTTTAGGATGGCCAGTTGCACTACATTACATTCTATTTCTTAAACCCCTTTATCCAAAGTGGCATATGAACTGTGCCTACCTTTCCTGATATAGCAGAAGATCAAAAGTGTATAGTTCTATATGACCACATCACTAAGTAATCAGTCAATTGCTATTCTCAGCTACCAGATATGGTCGACAACAACCATTTCAAAAATGTATATTCAATGGAATTGACATGTCTATCGTTCAGGTTCTCCTACCTAGAGTGTGCATCTCTCAATCTCTGTGTGTCTCTATCTTCCCCCGCTTTACGATTTTAACTGCAGATGTTTCTTCACAGAGTGACTCATGCTGGTTTATGATGGCTTACTAATATATCACTGGGGAGGGGTGGGCGACTCAAGCATTTTATCACCTCCCAAGAAGGGATTGGCCATGGTGTGTTATAGTGTTGCAAACTATGTATGTACGTCTGTGGTTGGTTAGTGCATGGATGGTGTGGGGACGTCTACTCTGTTTCTAAACAAAACGTTTAGAGATGACTTCAGTTTAGAGGCAACAATTTGGTTCTAGTTTGGCCCCTTGCTTCAAAATGACCACAAGCATTCCACGCTCTGTGGAAGAGAATGATGGGATTGCATCTTTTATCCTGCTGTCTTCCCATTCATCTGCTTGTCTGTACATCTGTTAGTCTGTCTATCAGCGGGAGCCTCAGCCCCAGCCTCAGCCCCAGCCTCAGCCCCAGCTTCAGCCCTAGCCCCTTGCCTCCCCTCTTTCCTTGTAGTGTAGACTGGACTTGGCAGATGTCTATTTAGCAAAGGATGTGGTGGAATATTAATGATTACCACCTCTCCTCTCCCTTCCTCATATCCCTCTTCAAAGAGAGTTTATGTTCTGAACTCTCACTGAACCTTGCTGTAACGATAGAAGTGTGCCTGCAAGACTACAAAGAAAGACATGAGAGCAACATATTGATGGTGTCATAATTCCATGCCTGGCCCATTTCATGGCTTCAATTCAGTCTCCCGATTTGGTTTTGGTGTTTTGTTGGAAAACATTCAGGAAATGTTCACTCCTGTTAATGTTCTTTCCCTCTTCTTTTGAAGAACTCCCTGTGTTGCCATAGTCTTGTCAGGGTACAATTGTCTGATTTGTAGAGTAACGATAGTTCTGCATTCAGAGCTGTGTTATAAACATTAGGAGTGTGAGCTAGCCAGATATGGTGCCTGTGAAACTCTACTCCTGCATGGTACTTCAAGGTGAGTCACTTTGGCGCCTAGTAAACCGCTCCGCCCCCTAACACACACGCACGCACGCACGCACGCGCGCGCGCACACACACACACACAAACACACACACACACACACACACACACACACACACACACACACACACACAGGTTAGTTTGACTGTCCTAGTGAGGATTGACAATTAATTCCCTTCCAAAATACAATGTTATTCCTAACTTAAAACCCTGTTCCCCCTAAAATCCCCAATAAATATCACTTCAAGTTGTGAGGCCCAAGAAGATGTTCCAACAAGGTCAAATATTTGATTAAACAAGTCCAAACACACACACACACACACACATCCACACACCACACAGACAGGAGGTCCTCCCTCTCTACTGACCCCCTCTGAGGATAGTCTGGAGTGCTACTAACTGACACACTGTCTGACAGCAGTTCTAATTGCCTGATTGATGTACTCTTGCTGATCAGCCATGCGTCCCGTCTAGAAATGAACACTTGAGCCCCTTCCGACCTCTCCTCTGTAGGCAGCTCTCTCGCCTTGACAAGCCCATGTAGGTGACAACACATGTCCCCATGTGGGACCCCTGTCCCAGATAAAGCTCCCCTAGTTGGAGGAGGAGGGAAGCTTGTGAGAGAACAGGACCCAGAGTCCAAATTTGGATTGTTTAGTGGATGTTGTCTGTAAGGGTTTGTGTGATGGGGAAGGTGATGTGAATGACTCGTTTCCTGTAGTTTAGCAGCCTGAGATCTCCAGGGATATGTAGTCCTTTTGCACAAGACAGACAGATGAGTTTGCCAGCCTCAGGGAGTCCCCAATGTGTCTAGAGAGGGAGAGTCCATCTGCCCTGTTCCCTCAAGAACATTGACTAAGAAGACTCTTTCTCTTTCATTTTGAGTGATAGCACCCTGTGAACCTGAGGTGAACTTTCCCATCTTCTCTGCCTTTGAGAGAGTGTGTTTGCTCATCTGAGTCCAGTGTTTGTATTGTTAGGTTATGTGTCTGTTACTCTGACCAGTGTGTGTTATTCTGACCAGTGACTGTGTGTGTGTGCATGTGTTGCAGACCCAGAGTGGGCATCCTACACGCTGGGTGTGTTTGTCTGTCACAGCTGTGCTGTTCTCCATGGAAACATCCCTCACATCAGCTCGGTCAAGTCTGTGCTGCAGGACTCTTGGAGCAACTCTGAGGTGGAGGTGAGATCCCCCTGAGTGTGTGTGCGTGTGTGTCAGTGTGTTGT
The DNA here is from genome assembly GCA_036571765.1 of Plecoglossus altivelis. NCBI lineage: Eukaryota > Metazoa > Chordata > Actinopteri > Osmeriformes > Plecoglossidae > Plecoglossus > Plecoglossus altivelis. Next base: position 6,659,631 of record BROE01000018.1, on the reverse strand, counting down.
ATGCACGGACTGAACCTTCAGTTGCATTTCTGTATGATGTTAATCCAGGCACACACTAAAACACACCAGTCTGAAGTGATTCCACAACCTTCCGGGCTCCCTTAAGCCTCCTGTGGTCTCTGTCCTGACTCTCCATCTTTGGCCCACCCTTTTCTGGCCTTCCCTACCCTCCTCCCATGCCCAGTACTGGGCATCAGCCCTGCCTGACTGGCTGGCTGGCTGGCTGCCTGGCTCCCTGACTGGATGTCGTGTGGAATACAACCAGTCATCAGTCTCAATTCAGCCAGGGAAGAAAAGGATGAGTCGGCACCTGGTGCCGACGGCCAGCCGAAGCCTATTGCAGGCCAGATGACTTGTGCTCATGTGTGTTTGTGTATGTTGTGTGCGTGTGTATTTGTGTGTGTGTTGTTTGGGAGGTTGGGCATGGACTCTGAGACCTGATTGTGGTAGTTGATTGATGGGAAGAGAGCAGATAAGTGAAAGATGAGAGAAGATAACAAACCGCGAGAAAAAGAGCGCGTTTGTAAATGACTGATTGCTGGCAAAGAAAGTGTGAAATAGAGAAGGTTGTATGAACGTGTGTGAACAAACTCCCTACAGTTTCCCAGACACGGTTGAAGGCTATTCTCAAAGTCAGAGAAACATTTGATGAAGATCTCCACCGAAAACGGTTTTAATCCTGGTTCAATCCACGTCTGGGAAACTGGACCTGAGTGATTGTACGTTTATGCTGTACGGCATGACCCGAATGCACGCAGACTGCAGTTCACCACATGCTTGTTTTAACGAGTGCTTGTGTGAGTGAAATGCTGTACTTTAGCTGCGCGTGTTTATCTTTCCTCAGCAGTACAATAGATGTGAGTTTGTGACTATGTTGAGCTCTGCAGTCTCAGTTAATGAGAGAACTGTGACGGCAAGACTTTCCCCGTGGGATAGTAGCCCCACAGAAACTCTAGCAAACACCTCATTAGTCAGCGCCTTCACGCCTTCACCATGCATGCACGTATGCCGGAACATGTGATTGTGTGTGCATTTCTCAGTATTTAGTTGACGTGCGAGAATGAACGGATAGCACCAAAAGCAACCTTGCTCTCTCTGTTTTTTTCCTCTCCTTCTCCTCCCTCTGTTCTCTGTCCTTTCCTATCCCTGCAGTTCATGGAGTCCACAGGTAACGATGCTGCTAAGGCTAAGTACGAGCAGAAGATGCCTGCTTTCTACTACCGCCCTACACAGTCAGACTGCCAGTAAGTGTAGAGGCCACCCCAACAGCCTCTGTGCCCACTCCTAGTGTGTCTCTGCTGGGTTAGCTTGTCTCCCTGCTCTCTCCTCTGGCTCGGTCCTCTGAACACTGGAGGACACTGCTGGAGGACACCAGGGGCTGGATTCCAAACTGAAAACACAGACCCAAGCACTGCTCCTACCCTTGAGAAACTCCTCGCTGTCCTTGATAACTTTAAGTGGATTGAAAGCACACACCGTAAGCTGCTGCTTCTGAAAAGAGCTACAGCCACATGTCGCAGAACTTAAGGTTATGTTGACCGAGCTGGCAAGAGCAGAAAGAACATGTGAGAAGAACGTGTGTTTTTGTTTGGAACCCAGCCAGAGGTGAGAAAGGTCTTTGGGTGTGACTGGAGAGCGAAAGAGCAGTGTGGCTGCGAAGTGAAGCAACAGTCACAGTGCTAAAAATAACACTGAAAAGCCACAAACCACTTATCTCTGAGTGTGGCTGTGTGTATGTGTATCCTGTCAGTTTGTTTTGCCTGCCTCAATCTTTCTGGTGGTCATTTAGGAAGTTATTTCTCAATGGGAGATGCTCCTAGAAGCCCAATCGGGCTTCCTTAACATGAAGGATAGAGTGTAGAACATCCTGGTGAAGAGGGAAGGTAAGGGATGGATAGAGGGAGGGAGAGGGGGAGGGAGAGGGGGAGAGGGGGAAGGAGGGAGAATGAGAGGCTGGATTGAGAGTGTTGATGTGTTGAAAGGAGCTTAATCACTTTGGCATGGTAACAGGCAGATGCCTCTCCAGAGTCTGGCCACACAAATACAAACACGTGTCTGTTTACTCGATTTGCCTTGCAAATTTTCTACCAGCTCACTGACATGACAGAGAAAAAGGAAAAAGGGATGGAGGGAATGAGATAAAAGACACTGAGTACAGTGGGGGTTGATAGTGAAGTCAGAAGAGAAAAAGAAGGATGATGACTGGAGTCAATTTTGTCATATATATGACTTCGACTGGTGATTGTATGGAAAGGATGCATAAATTGAAGACATACTGTATAGTCTATTTAATTAGGAGTGCGCCTACATGGCGCCTAGATTGTAGTCTTACTGAAGTGTGCATAATGACATTGCTCAGGCCTGACTCAGCAGAAGTCCAACTGTTCCACAGGCTGCTGAGAGAGCAATGGATCCGGGCCCGCTATGACAGAAACGAGTTTGTGTGCGTGGAAAGACAGGAGCCATACTCTGCAGGTAAGACTGGGAAACACACACACACACACACATGCAGACACATGCAACGTTCAGGCACATTTCCTCTCATTTTCCTACTTTACTCAGACGCAGAACACGACAGACAGAAAGGCATAAAGATATAGAAATGGAGGTAGAAGACATGTAAAGACAGAGGTGGCACCATCCATGATCTACCTCACAGATGTGCAGGAATCTTCAAGATAGATGATATTTCCATCTTCAGCTCTGGCTGTCAGACTGGGGGCTACTGTCTTGCAATCCTCTCCTTATCATGTGGTCAGTGATGGAATCAGAGAGAGACTGCCACACCTGCGATCCCCCGGAGGGGCAAAGTGGGCTGTGAGCACCTGTCTGCTTTGAAGTTAATGATGGGAGACACAACCCGGTGTGTGATAGGTTACCTAATCCACCTGCCAGTCAGTAGCCAGGTAGACCAGTTACTGTGCAGTCAGTTCAACAGTTTGAGTTCAAGTTTTAGCACGTCGTTTCTGTAAGGTTCCTCAGTGTCTCTGCTTATTTGTTCACTTCCCTTTTTTCATTTTTAACCCCCCTCCCTCCTTCTTCATGGGAAGCAGTGACGATCACTCACATCCCGTCGAATAGACGCTGTGTGTTTAGTGAAGGTCCACGTTACAGTGATGGATTTCCTCTTGTCTAATTACCCCATGAAGTATGGTTAGAGTCAAAGGGTGTGTGTGCTAATCAGACCCAACCGATAAATAATGAATCACCTCTCCTCCCATCTCTGGTCTCCTCTGCTCCTGCCTGTTCATTGTTACAGCCCCAGATCAAACTGCTATATATCTACATAACTGCTCCACATACACATGCGTGCGAGCTCACACACACACACACACACACACACACACACACACACAAACACACACACACACCTGTCTGCTGTACTGTGGTTAATTATGTGGCTATGCATCTGAGCTCAGGGAACACCAGACTGAGAAACCAGTCAGGAGTGAACTAGAGCTACTGAGATGTGGTGAGGCCTGGTGTGGGGAAGGACTCTGTGCCTAAATGGATGTGTGTGTGTAGGAGTGTGTGTGTGTAAGAGAGTGTGTGTGTGTGTGTAAGAGTGCGGGTGTGTGTAACCCCCCTTTGCTGCACCAGCTGCCTCCCAGTCACCTGTCTCTGTACTGTTGGTCTGTGCCCTCTGTGCCCACTGTATCAGGCGAGTGGTGCCAGCCTGGCCTCAGCTGACTGAGTGCTGCTGAAGATCTAACCTCAGGTCAGGCAACATCCTCTGCTCTCTGCAGGTGTGGGGCTGCTGCTTTAGCTCTGGCTGAACTGCAATCACTCGCAGTCTCTCTCTCTCTTTCTGTCTCTCTCTTTCTGTCTCTCAATGTCTCTCTTTCTTGCCCTCTCTTTCTGTCAATGTCTATCTCTCTCTTTCGGTCTCTCTTTCACTTCACGTCTCTCTCTATGTCTCTCTCTCTCTTTCTCTCTCTCTCGCTCCTTCTTCTCAATAGTGCTTTGTGATTTTGAGAGCAGGGGTAGCAGGAGAATGTTCCTGTCTCGGTCTCTCTCTGGAGAAGAATGTACACCATTGTTCAGTTATTCCTTCAGTCAAGGATTCCAGACAAACTCACTATCCAGTTATCAAATATATCCAACCTAGTGCAGAGTCAGTTTTAGTTGGCCCTATGTTCAACGTGTTCAATATTGTGGTACAGTGCTGTGGCGGTAATGGTACGGTCCAATGTGTGTCGTGCAGGACGTTTGATGAAGCTTTCTTTGATTAATTGGAGATTCCTTGAGAAACAATGCTTCTCCCGCCGTACCATCATGTAGTGTTTTTGTTTAGAATGACAAACTACAGAATGTGTGTGTGTGTGTGTGTGTGTGTGCTGGTTAGGCAGTGACAGTGCACTTCTGCTCCTAGCTCTGCTTTTGTTGGCTCAGACTGAGTAAGGACCAGGAGGAGAGCCAGGGACAATCTGATCCTCTGTGTGTGTTTGTGAGTATGTGTGTTCGTGCAGTGTGTGGTTTGTGGTAGCTTATTGGCTATTAAAAGAAGTAAAGAGATGTTTGCATGAGAACTGCATTCTTGGACAGAGCAAGGACAAGGGGGGGTTGGGGGGGGGGGGGGGGGGGGAAGAAATATGTTTGTTTGTGTTGGTTGAAGGAGAGAGGATGGGGAGGCTACAGTCTGGAGTTTGGTTTCCATATTGATCTGACAGCCAGGGCTAAGCCCAGCTGGGCTGGAGGAGGAAAGCATTGATTGCAGAGGCAATTCTTGGTCAATTATTCATAGTGGCCAAATGCAAAGACACAAACATCACTTGTGTACGCGCACACGCACGCACACACGCACGCACGCTCGCACGCACACACACACACACACACACACACACACACACACACACCAGGCTTTCTTTGAGTATTCTTTGCTGTATGTGAGATGTGAGTCCTTCCTCACTCCTTTTCTCTGTCCCCTCTCCTCTGTTTTTCCTTTCCTCCACCTCTGGAATGGGACCCCTGTGGTTCCTCTTTTCGTAGGGTACAGAGAGGGGTTTCTATGGAAACGGGGCAGAGACAACGGACAGTTCCTCAGCCGAAAATTTATTCTCTCGGAGCGGGAGGGCGCTCTGAAGTATTTCAACAAGCATGACGTGAGTGCTTCCTTCCTCCCTCCTCTCTCTCTTCTGCACCTTCCCCCTCTTTCCTCCTCCCTCTCTTTCCTCTTCTCTCCTCCTCCCTCTCTCTACCCATCTATCCTCCTCCCCTTCTCACCACCTCCCCCTCTCTCCCCTTCTGTTCTCCATCCTCTCTCTCCCCTTCTCACCACCTCCCTCTCTCCCCTTGTCTCCTCCATCCTCTCTCTCCCCTTCTCTCCCCCTGTTTTCTATTTTCCTCTTCGCTCATTTCTTTCTTGACCCTCTTGTATGCGTTTGATCTCCTGAAAACGTGCAAGCATCAAACGTCATCAGATCTGAGGTTCTGAGCACACACAACAGATAGGAGCTGTGCACATCATATCCTTCGGGTTTCCTCCTTTCTCTTCCTCCCTCCCTTCTAGCTCGTCTGCTCTGATCAGGTCCACAGCTCCGAGTTATTACCTTCGATGCCCCTCTCTCCTTTATTGAGGCGGAGTCCCTGGTTTGGCATAGAGAAATGCAAGTTCATCCAGTTGAATGCGATGCTATCGAAAGGCACCATTCCACTGAGTGTCCTTTACTTCCTTGTCTATTCAGCTCGGCTTGTCGTCTGTTTCTCTCTCTTTCTCTCTTTCCTTTTCCTTTCCTTAAACCCTTGTTCTCCTTTCACCTCCTTCCCTCTCTCTCTTCTTCCTTTCTCCCCAGGCTCGGGAGCCCAAGGCTGTGATGAAGATTCACACTCTGAACGCCAACTTCCAGCCAGCCAAGATGGCCAACCCCCATGGGCTACAGATCACCTACCTGAAGGACAACAGCACCAGGAACATATTCATTTACCACGAGGACCCCAAGGTATTCAAGACAACGAGGTCTCCGCAGGCCATGCCCACATGTTAGTTAACAACTTTTTTTTTGTCGACATCCAATATCTAGCGTTCCAATTTTTTCAAACAAAACATATTTTTCACCGCCAACGTAACTGTATTGACGAGTCACGTTCTGTCAGAACATTTCACTGGCAGCCAGTAGTAACTGAGGATGTCAGTGTATAATCTTTGCTCATCTGCTGTGGTCACATCAAGTTTACTTCCTGTGATGAATAAAAGCTGAGTATGCTCTGTGTTGGAAGCCAATGGGTGTGTTTTGTATTTCGCTGTGTGCACCCACCCACCAAAACCGCTCCATGTGCTAGCCTGGCCATGAGCTCAATTTTGGGGGATGATTATGTCTCTCTCTGCTGGATTCAGGGGTAATTACAAGTCAATGTATACCTACTGCAGGATATAGGGTTGATAGTACAGAGTGAAATGTTGGGTTGCATTTCCAGAGACAGGGGTTGCTGCAGTTTCCAGGACAGCAAATAAGAGCGGTATCGGTGTTGCAATATTATACAGCAATTTTGACTGTTACTTCCTGTTGTTTTCGGAAGGAAATGGTAGACTGGTTCAACGCCATCAGAGCTGCCAGGTTTCATTACCTACAGGTGGCCTTCCCTGGGGCGCCCGATGCTGATGTAAGTGTCTCTCTCCCTCTCTCTCTCTCTCTCTCTCTCTCTCTCTCTCTCTCTCTCTTTCCTCTCGTTCTCTGTCTCTCTCTGTCCCTCTGTCTCCACCTCACGCACCCTTTCTCTCTTCCTCTCCCTCCATGTGGAGCACGTGATCATTTCATTCTCTTTGTTCTCCTATTTGTCTAGTTGGTGCCAAAGCTAACAAGGAAGTATATTAAAGAAGGCTACATGGAGAAGACAGGTCCAAAGGTGAACCAGCTCTGGTGTTGCCTCCCAAGAAGCCAAGATCTTTATCTCGACGCATACTGACGCAGTCAACATTTCCTGTCATGGCACAAATATTGGCTTTCCTCAGTTTCATCTCTGAACATTTACAGAACTTCATACGTGCCCCCTTGCTTGATTTGCTAGTTACACAGTAATGGATTTTTACCGGCCCAGTTGATGATCCTTACTAATGAACATACATGAGTTATGATTCCTTGCTGAATGAATCAGATGTTACACGTCTCTCCAACAGCACAGAGAAGGCTTCAAGAAGAGGTGGTTCACCATGGACGACAGGAGACTCATGTATTTCAAAGACCCCTTGGTAAAATAAATCTTGTTCGTCATTGCCAATAGGTGGCGGTATAACTCTTTAATATCCTGTATTGAGCAGAGAAGGACATTTAGGGATTGATATCTCCTCCCTCCCTCCTCTCCTGTGTTAGGATGCTTATGCCCGTGGGGAAGTGTTCATAGGCAGTAGAGACAACAGCTACACCGTTCTCCCTGGCCTACCCCCCTCCACACAGGGCTACCACTGGCAGTTTGGCATCACCATAGTAACGCCTGACAGGAAGTTCCTGTTTGCGTGTGCGAGCGAAGAGGAGCAGAGAGAGTGGATGGCTGCCTTTCAGACTGTGATCAACAGGCCCATGCTGCCTCAGGAGTATGCAGGTAAGAGGAGGAGACGAAAAGACCAGACTAGCTACAACTCGACAACAAAGTCCAACTTTAGTGTCTTTTAACCTTGACCTGACGGGAGCTCAACAATTGCTTTCGATTCGTAATCTGTCGTTCACTTTTGTGTTGATTTTTGTGTCCTACTTTGTTGTTTTCAGTGGAGGCCCACTTCAAACACAAGCCCTAAAACGAGTCACATGACCAAGGGAGCAATGGATGAACTGGGAGGAAGATGAGGAAGAGGATGGACACATATCCTGACAGACATGCCTTGGAGACCCCAGGAAAGAGTTCTGCATATGTGTGCACGTAACGACTTGAAGATAAAGAAGAGATTGAACCAGGATTTGAAGAGGCTGGAGAGATGATTGATATTGGGCCCTGTCAACCATAACCATAACCCTAGCCCTAACCAACCATACCCCTCAAACACCACACACACACACACACACAAAGCAGACTGAAGTCAGAAAGTAGTTGAAATACCTTCAAATACAGCATTTCAACTGTTTTCTTCAATCAGCTTGGATTGTGTGTGAGCTTGAAGCCGCCACGACAGGTATGATCAATCAAACATAGATTTAAGACGATACCACAGTCTCCGTCGTGGTCTGTCCTTCAAGACTTTAGATTGACCTTCATTCCATTCAACAGACTTAGCTCCTGAACATCAGCTTAATTTCTCTGTGCTGCAAGTGTTTTTCTGATAAAGAGACCAGCGACAGCTGGTCTGAATGTCCTCGCGTCCTGTCAACGTCTGTATCAGCTAACAAATCACATTTCATGCTGCTTGGAGTTGATATAAACGCTTGGTTTGGACTAACCTTCCCCTCAGCTTGGATCAGGCGTCCCACATTTGAACGCCATGGTAACCCAGTTCACTGTTATATCCCAATCACCTTAGACTCCCAGACACAGACTCTCTCTGTCTGACCTAGCGGAGAGACGCCAAAGTGCAAAATTGACCCAGGGTGTCTGTACTTTGTCACTGTGTCACACTGCAGATTCGATTATTCCTGAATCTATTTATGAAATCAACATTTCAAAGCTTTTTATGGTACGCTTCCAGTTCTGCCATGGAGGCCCCATGATCAAAATCGAATCAAAATGAACGATTGATTACTGTAAATGTGGCATAGTTGTTGCTTGTCTTGTAATTGATTTTAGTACTGTACTGTTTTACCGGATCTGAATTACGTGTTGCCGTTTGTTAACCAGGGAGACTTTGGCAGTATGTGTCCACGTGTGTATTGTGGGGTAACATGGTTGGTTGAAAATGGAAAAAAATGGCCTGTCCATTGTTTTTCTCTGTGCTATTTTCTCTGTGCTATTTTCTCTGTGCTATCGCCTTCTCTCTCCAGCAGAGAGAGTCTCCATACAAGACGACATTTACATGAACACACTAAGTAACATGCAGAGGAATGAGCTGGAAGTTTCCAGGCACACTCTAACTCCTCATTTGAGAGATGCAGCATGATCAGAGCGGTGACGCACACGATGTCAAGGAGTCATGTTTTAAATGACTGGTGTCTTTCCATGTCATGGTTGTGACAAAAAGTGATCACACTCTGGATAAAGAGGTCCTTATAACCTTTATTGTATTTCACTTGAATTCACAAGAAAGTTGGGTTGCACATTGAAAAGTAGTAAACATATTGTGAAGGGAGCAATACATTGTCTGGACATCTAGTTTGAAGTGGCAAAAGATCATGTAAATACTGTACATTTAATATTGTTTTTATGCGTGTTGATGGGAATAAAGTAAAGCTAATTAGAACCAAGTACCTGACTTTGACAACACTTTAGAAACACACATTACCAATGCATGAAAATCCATGATTTATAATTCATCAAAAGGTGAGACAAATCGCCCTTGCAAATTTCCTTAGATTGCCATTGTTCAAATCCATTATAGGGATCAGACATTTAAAGACATAACAACCACAATATTTACAAATACCATATCCATATGCTTTTTAAAGAAATATTAAGCAGAGAAATCAATGAATATATTAAACAATACTGAAGCTTTAACAATAGCTATTGCCAAAGGTAATTGGTTTTCATTCCTCGTTGTATTTTCATTACTAGTTACTGTACAACACTTCTACTCTACACAAAGGCTTTAAGTCATGTGACACTTGTCTTTCTGGTCCTCACAGGTCCCCATCTTCCCCATCAAGCCATTTACATCTAAACTGCTACTAGAAATCTATGAATTAAAGTATAGAATTCCCCTAATAAAACAGTCATACACTGCCAGAGGCTGCAAATGATGAATACAATATCCTAAATATTGTTAATTGAAATGCTGTATTCTTTCAAAAATATCCACACACCCATCAGCCTTCGTAAAGCCTAAAATGTTACATATTTCTCCAATCTTATGAATGACAGCTCTGCATGGTATAGTTGAGGGGCTTCTCGTGATGTCACAGGTCCGCCATCATCATCATCATCATCATCATCATCATCATCATCATCATCATCATCATCATCATCGTCCCAAGCGATCATCATCCCCAGAAGCATGAGGCTCTAGTACAACACCAGGAGAACTGAACTCCACAGTAATATAAATATTTAAAAATAACCCTTTTTTACCAGTATGTAGAAATGACACCATCAGTCACATTTAAATGCTTGTTAAATGAAAGAGAATGCTGGTGATTTGAAGGGGCTGAATGACTCGCCTACACTGAATAGGAGACAGCCCAGTCTGACAGACATGGAACTGAGAGGGACGCTCACACAAGACAGTCACCAACATAGACACCACATTAGGATGCTATAGTGAGATACATTTGTACATGCCTGTAGTCAATTTCCATGTTTCTCTCTGTTGTGGCATTCAATTGGAAATATTTGATTGGATTTGAAGAACGCACCATGATATAGGGTGTCAGACGAGCAGAACAGTCACAGCTGAGGGGTGATAGTGAGGGGTGAGAAGGTTTGCTGGGATCAAACTGAGCTATGGGAAATGGGCAGGGGTAGGGATCTTTTAAACCAGAAGACCTATCAAATTACCTGTCTAAATTATTTGTCAAGGTAGAATGCTGTGGTAGGGGTTTGTACATTCACTGCTGTAAAGGAGGTGGGTCACTGCTGTAGGAGGAGGTGAGTCACTGTGAAGGATGACGAGGGGCACTGAGTAGAAGGAGGAGGGGCACTGAGTAGGAGGAGGAGGGGCACTGAGTAGGAGGAGGAGGGGCACTGTGTAGGAGGAGGAGGGGCACTGTGTAGGAGGAGGAGGGGCACTGTGTAGGATGAGGAGGGGCACTGTGTGGGAGGAGGAGGGTCATTATTAAGGGATGAGGAGGGTCACTGTGTAGGAGTAGGAGGGTCACTGTGTAGGAGTAGGTGGGGCACTGTGTAGGAGGAGGTGGGTCATTGTGAAGGAGGAGGTGGAGGATTCTGACACAACACTACGGGACAGGATGAGATGAAGGAGGAACTGTAAAGGGATGTGTGATTTCCTCAGTGTAAAGCCACAATATTATTATACCAACAACAAACAACCTATGGAGAGTTTACTGTTTGCATGTTGCATGTTCTACTTATTGTCCACTAGATGGCATGTGGAGCACAATCAATGATGACTTACAGTACCTTGTTGTTGATGCTGTGAGTTATAGCATTACGGAATGGAGGGCGGGGAGAAGAGTTTGGAAAAATCTTCGAAGAGGAGATCTTCTCTTCTTATGTGGCTGGTCTCAGGTCAAATTATTTGACTCACATAATATTTCAAAGGTTTCTCCAATTGGGATCAGAATTAATTGGGATAAAAAGGGTCCATTTGAATCTAAATGTAAATGATATGAATCGGCCTAGTGTAAAAAGGACAGGATGGTCATAGACATACAGTATACCTCGCTGAATCTGTTCCATTGGTATATCTGACTCCTCATTTGTCTCAAAACACAGTGACACAGTGGTGATTCCATGAACTGTCTTTATGCATACACGTTCACTCATTCACACACTCATGCACACACTCATGCACACACACGCACGCTCACACACACATACATACACAGGATAACATACAAACAAAACACGCGTTGGATAAAAGTATCTCCAAGGTTAATAAAACAAGTAAAAGACAATGAGTAAAAGACACACACCTATGAACACACATACCAGACTCCCACACCCACACAAACACACACTCGATGTGACCAGCATGATGTGACTTTAGGTCCTGCAGCAGCCTGCACTCTTCATCTCTTTGTTGACATAATCCTGGAGCTTGAACTTGTCACTGGACTCCTTCATGGACCTGTGCTTCAGCTCTCTGAGGGACAGGACAGCAGGGAGGGAGGACAGAGGAAACCGAGGTCAGACCGATTGAGCAGGCATCAAAAGAAACATCGGGAAACCGAAGTCACCGATTCTTTTAACGCTAATGAGACAAGGGCGTGTGAGACCTTCAGAAGTATGCTGATAAGTCAAATGATATGCCTTCTTACTGCAGTATTTAAGTTGCCCGCCTCATTGTGTAAGACCATACTCACTTGGCCACAGCTGTGAAGGCAAGCTCCACATTTAGGCCTGACTTGGCACTGGTCTCCATGTAGGGGACACCAAACTCCTACACAGACACAACAACAACAACAACAAATTTAAAAAACTATACGTGCAGAGTAACAATATGTGAACTTTGACCTGTGGTCTCTTGAACCACATGACTGACGTGTGCACTTTATTGTATTCCCTCATAGGCTACAAGTTAGTACACAAAACCACACCTAAATAGTCTAGACATAAATCTTGTCTTCCAAATGCATACAAATTAGAGCTGTTTATCTTGATCCCTGACATGAATCACAATAACTTTGATAACCATCTCTAAGATGAGTTGGATAAAAGAAAAGGGATTTAGTCTTAAACCCCCTAGACATGACAAATCGAATGCATTTTCACCGCTTCCCAGACATCCACACAGTGCCTGGAGATACTTACTGCCAGCTTAATGCTTTTAGCGCTGGGGAGACACTTTGTGATATCTATGTTGCTGCTGGGGTTCCACCAGTGTGGGCGAGGGAATGAGAAACTGGTCTTGCAGATCCTTCAAAGCTCCAAACTTCATTTACATTTGTGTCTTTGAGAAAAAATCTGACAGCGTATGGCTTGGAAATATTGTTAACTTATTTATATAATCCGTTTTACGATATAGAGGCTTTTTAATGTCTTGAGTAAAATGAAACATTTGACTACGTATCATAATGAGGAAATATTCCTATTTATTTACTAGTGGAGAGCTTGTGATAATCCAACATTCTTCATTTAGTTTTGTATTATTGCAGATGGCGCAATAATGGAACAGTTTCATCAATATCAATATCAGTCTGGCGATGAGAAAGTGTTTTCAAGGAGAGAGTGAGAGGAGTGAGAAATAGGGAGACAGAGACAGACAGAAAGAGAGTGACACAAAGGGACAGTGAAACAGAGATAAAAAAGGAAATGAGCGTGACTCACAGAAAGACAGAGGGAGAGACATTGAGTCAGAGATGGAAGGAAGAGATAGACAGATGCATGTATTTACTTGATATTCAGACTCCACATAGGAGCTGAGCTATTTACCTTGGCCAGCTTTTCTCCATCCTCTCGCTTCACCACTCTTTCGTGTGTGGAGTCCGCCTGCCGACACAGAAGAGCCGCACTTTACAGATGCGTCAGTCTACATCAGAACTACTGTGTTAGCCAGGGATAGATAAGATTGACTGTGGCCCCCGGATCTAATAAAATAACTAAGGATGTGTTGAGATATATACATCTCAATATACTAAGGTGTACGAGACCTTTGGATCTTTGGCATAAAGCGTGATGGTTTATGTAGTCTTTTAAAGTAATGAAGACAAGAGGTGCAGTAAAAGGAAGAGGTTGTTAATCAGTCTGGCTCTCACAGTAAACTGTAACTAGACAGTAGGTGTACAGTGTGGGATGTTAAAAGCTAAAGTGCTATGTAAACAGACTTTCCCACAAAGGCACTAATTTACAAAAACATCTTATTTCATTAAATATCAATTAAGCCTGCCATAACTTGAGCCTGCCAACAAGTACAGCCAGGCCCTGAGCTCCATTATTAGAAGTTCTAATCCTACATTAGCATTGTTGCAGCATACCTTTTCAGTTCCAGGGGCCAATAAAGTTTAAAATACAAGAGCTTAACTAACTCAGGAGGAAAGGGTCAGTATTGACATCCTAGTTGGAGACTACAATGAACATCTGTTCTAAGCTCTGCTAGCATGTGGAAGAGATTCCTTTTTAGCTCTGGCCAATCTGTTGAGTCTATTCTGCATGTTGATCTGTTGAGCTGTTGTGTATGTTGGTGTTTAGTTCCCAGAGAGAGCGAGAGAGAGAGAGACAGAGACAGAGAGAGACAGAGAGAGACAGAGAGAGACAGAGAGAGACAGAGAGAGACAGAGAGAGACAGAGAGAGACAGAGAGAGAGGAAGCAGTTATCTGTGGTACAGCGCATGCTACACTGTTGTACAAGCTACAGTACCATTCTAATTTTGCAAGTCTATAAGTCAAATGTTACTGTGTGTGTTGCTGTATAGTTAGCCGAGAGAGAAGATCAAAATACATTGGCTAAGTGTACAGCATGCTATAAATACCACTAGCGATTCTGTCTCCACTGAAGGATATGAAGCTGTTGCTTTGTCTGACTGTTAATTATCGGGGTAATGAGCTGTTGTGTCTGGGTAATGAGTTGTTGCATCTGGTCGAGTGACAGATGTGTGTGAGGTGGGATGATCTTCCCTAGACAGCACACCTTGTTGCCCAGCAGCATCAGAACCACATCCTGTTGAGTGTACTCATGGATCTCTGTCAGCCAGGCCTGAGGAACAAAAGAGACAAACGTGACACAGAGGAAGCCAAAGCGAAAATGGAAAGCAGTGCGGGGATGGGGGAAAATAGGGGGACCAGTGAGAAAAATAGTATTTTCAAAAAGGACAAGAGAGACATCATATGGTGACATGATGACACGAGAAAGAGATGGGCAAAGAGAGTGAGAGAGGGAGGGAGAAGAAAGGGAGAGAGAAGGGAGAGCTAAAGGCAAAGAGAAAAAAGGGGAGAGATAAAAGAGTTTAGAGACTGTAAACAAACACGGCGTATCAGCAGTGTTATAAAAAGCTGCCTTCTGCAGCCTTGGAGAAGACGGGAGGAGGGGGGGGGATCGGAGGGCTTTATGATGCCCTAACACAGTGAAAGCCTGCATAATCATCACCTGGCAACGGGTGGCCTGTATCAACACAAACAATAAGAACGTAATCAGCAAAAGCAACGGCAACTTCCAAAGCTGTCTGTCCAGAAGTAGAGACAGCTCAGCGAGGATCCATCCGTCTCCAGTAATAGTTTTGTCATCGACAAGGGCATAGATCGCTGCCTGTCTGCCAAGACGATATTCTTCATCTCAGCATTCAAGGCCTAAATACATTACCACGCTTAATTACGATCCCTTGTGAAATACTCCACATTGCTTTCCTGACTGGCTAATAATCAATCTCTTTGTTGTGTTGCATGTCAAGTCTAAAGCAGTTTACTTAGGTTAGGTCCGTTCTAATTACACACTGATATCTGGATGGTCGTAATGATTTCCCCCTCGCTCACACGCAGCCTAGGTTGGACTGTGGCGTGCGTGGAGATGGAGGAGAAGAAGGTGCGCAGACGTGATGTGGTGGCCTTTCTTTTTCCTCCATTAACCTTTAGTCAACCAGGTTTGTCCAATTGAGATGAAAAACCTCTTGTATAAGAGAGACCTGGCGAAGAATAGCAGCACGTAGTTTCAGACATAACTACACACTCACATAAAGACAGCAGAGAAGCTCTAAGTGCACTGCATCTAAGGTGCAGAAAAAATACAGTTATCCATTAAAACATTTACATTCATCAATAGACTCACATTCAATTGAATTCACAATTCCTTTACATTCAGTGACAGTAGCTTAAGCAGATGGCACAGAAAACCTGAGGGCCTTCTTGCCCAACTTAGTCTGAACTTTAGGAGCAGTCATAGGCATAGTGTCCTGAGACCGTTACTCATAAGGGACATGTTTATAGCGCAAAGATAACTACTGGTGGAATCTACCCAAAATGGCCTTATAGATAGAGTTATATGTGTATTATAACAATAGATGTGTGTGTTTGTGTGGGAGTCAGGGAGGGAGCGAGCATTTCTGAGTGTGTGTGTGTGTGCCTTTGTGAGGCTGTTTGACAGCCTGTGTATTGAGCAGAATTCCCATAGATGAGATGGTGGGTGTAAGACAGAACAGAACTGCATGTCCCATGTTGTCGATCTTCCTAAAAAGTGTCTCTGTCGATCCTCCGTGCCAGCTACCCAGTACATAGCAGCCTCTCAGTCCGTCTCAGTCTCTCAGGGCCACAAAAATACCATTAACTTGGTTTAAATGCTTCAAGGTAATGAGGCGGGAGATGTGTCATGATAGGAAGAACCAGACTTGTTCCCTGAGTATGAGGCACTTCAGGCTATTAACCCCCCCCCCCGCAAAGACGAAGGATAGAGGGATTGGGCCATCCCGCTTGTCCCATCCAGGCTCCAGGCTAGATCGGCACACAGAAGAAAACCCTCTCCAAGCATTCGATGACACGGATCGATGATCAGTAACATACACTTGTAATGTTGGCTTGTGAGTCTTGTTTGCATTTGCAAGCCTTGTGAAAGATCAAGAGCCCATACTGATGATATAACGGTTCTACCTGTTTACCTGGAGATGATCACTGCTACATCGTTGGTTCACGGAACAATATGTTGGGCTTCTACTTCATCTGCCTCATGGACAAAAGAAGCTTTGAGACACATGATGAGTCAGACCTGCCCACACACAGATGTACGCACACACGTGTATGTACACGCATACAAACACAGCTGTATTTAACAATATTGAGCAGTGAGCTAGATGTGCGACCCATCAACAAGGCCAAGGGGGGATTTGTGTCCCACTGAAGGTAGTTGAATTGATCTATTCCCTTTATCAGAACACCAGTGAATGGGACAGCTGCACTGTCACATCCCTCATCCACATAAACACTCTCTGTTCTAACAGCAGACAAAGGAGCCATTGGTTCTACTTTACCTTGGACAAGCACAATAACAGTGCATGACTAAGCAAGGGGTTTGTTCCCTCACACTTGGCAACCCTTGATAGTCGGTGAGTGGTTATTTTCTGATCTGGCAATCCTGAACGTAGGGACCTTCATGAATCATTTGTATTCTACCATTAAGTCTCCAATATTCTGAAATTAACCGCATCCTTCTGGAGCAGTTTGTCTGAAGTATCTCTCTTCCCTGCTATTTAGGTGGCTAATGAACCATAGACTGTGATTAGACAACCACAAGCTGTTTAGAGGCTCAGGAGCTTCATGGATAATTTACCCAGCAGAGTTATCATGTTCAGGTGTCAGTCCTGCCCCCATCTCTCCAGGGGAATTGGATCGCGCCTTCCGTTATGTAGCATCACTGGCATTATGGAGACAAACTCTGGTCGAATGAAGAGACTCACTGAATGGTATCTGTCATACAAATGTGAAAGTATTCTCTGAAGTGAGAAGTGCAGGAGGGCAGGAGGGCAGGAGGGAGGCAGGATAGAAACAAAGAGACAGAGCAGAGTAGGCAAGAGCAATATGGCAGCTATAGTAATGATGACGTTAAAGCACAATGAAACAGAGAAACTGACTCGGAGAGAGAGCAGGAAACAGCAAGAGAGAGCGAAACCGAAAGCTAGAAATATATGGAGAAACAGGGAGGAGGGTAAAGAGAGTGAGAGAAAGACAGAGAGAGAGAGAGAGAGAGAGAGAGGGCATGAAGACAAGGAAAAAAGATAGAAGGGGGAAACGAACAGACGTTTTAATTAACCTTTCCCTCTATCTGTCCCTGGGTGCGTGTGCATGTGATGGCAGAGTCCAGATGAATAGGAGGTGTGTGATTAACAGGTCGTTATGAGGCGTGGAGAAGCAGCCGCCTGGCGCATTCTAAACAAACACTGTCATTAACAGAAGCAATGTTCGCTAGCTTGCCTGGTCACAAC
Organism: Plecoglossus altivelis; assembly: GCA_036571765.1. NCBI lineage: Eukaryota > Metazoa > Chordata > Actinopteri > Osmeriformes > Plecoglossidae > Plecoglossus > Plecoglossus altivelis. The sequence goes on along the minus strand of BROE01000018.1, from coordinate 6,642,034 downwards.
CACAGAGGTTTGGAAATATAGTGTAGGCCTGACACTAGGCACTGAAGTGCTTTCAAAATGATTGAGAGGGATGACCATATCTGAGAATACATTAGCCCTTTTTTTTTTGCTCTTTATATATTTTCGGAATCCTAACACATTCATTAAAACCAGTGCAACACATTAGCAGACTCATGTTTGACTTCAGCAAGCCCTCTTAACATTTCAATGAGCAACACTTCATGAGCAAATTCATTTTGGTGAAAATATATTAATCAAGTTTGTAATTCAACAAGTCTAAATGCATCTGGCTAACCCCTCTCTCTCTCTCTTCTCCTTTTCATTCTCTCTCACTCTTTTCCCCCCATCTCTTTCTCCCGATTCCCTCTAAAAGGTTTTCCCCTGCCTCTCCTTCTTTCAATTTGTTGACATCAGTCATTTTTCATGGAAGCTTTAGCATAGCACATCTTCTATGTCCAATTACAAGCCCTCTTATCAGCTTGTTTGAAGGAACGGTGTTTTGCTTTCACCAGACACCGTTGGTAATTGAAGGCAGGGAATTGACTTCTACCACGTTGTTGTCGTCTGATTTGAATAGGCAAACAGCTGCAGTGGGAGAATACTGATGCTGCATGATGAAATGTAAAGAAACCCGCAAAATTGTATCTGGCAGAGTTTCTGGCTACAGAAGGATGGGACCATGCTGTGAAAGGTCAGTCTGTTCTTCGCAGATGGAGGAGAGGACCGTAAAAGCCATCTGGAGGTCATGCATCCCTCCACCCACGGTACCCAGAATGCACCTGGCATGTTAATGAGCTTGCTTTGCTTTGATAGTAGCCTCGATGCCAAAACAGGAGGATGGTGGAGACAAGGTACAGAGATCAAAAAGAGAAGCGATGGTAGAGAGATGGAAAGACAGAACAACAGCGAGAGTAAGAAAAGGTGAACGAGAGAATGGGATCTTTATGGGCTCCATCATCGGAGCCGTTACTCATGACCTGTTTGGAACTGTAAAAGGGACAGGGAGAGAAACAGATGTAGGGAAAGTTGATGGATGCCAAGGCGAGAAGAAAGGCAGAGAGGGGAAGAAACAGGAAGAGGCAGAAAGGTGGAAAGAGCAGGAAAAAAAGAGAAGTATTAAGAGGGAAACAGGCCGTGGTTGTTGCTTTATTTTGCCCACCTGTCACCGCTATGGTGACAGGAAGCTGACAGCTGGGGCTACGTGAGGGTACAGCCCACAGCCATCATGGGGTTTTTTTCTGTCTAGTTTCCTGATGTTACCAGAAGAGAGATGCACCCTAAATGATCTTGTCTGAGAAGGAGAGAAGGATGAGGGAGATCTGAATCAATCTCCCCAGCCATCCACATCTTTGGAAAAGCAAGCTATAATTCAATAGATCATTATGGGACGTACAGTATTTCCCTTATCTTTCACCTCCTTTGTTCCAGTGTTGTGAACGATTTGTCAGCTTTAGAGTGCTCTTCCCCTTGTCTGTCCATGATTAACCAATAAAATATCAATATTTTCAGGGTGCTCTCATTTATATTTCATACCACAGGGATACAAGAATTTGTATCCACATTATCGCAATACTTGAGGATCCATACTACAGAAGCATTCATCTCTAGTCTATACGACATGATATCAGATGTCAGAGTTGCTTTATTGCAATCAAAAAACAGAGGTACACTAATCTGAAACATATCCCACACCAATACTGACGAACTAATGTCATGTGTAATCCATACTACATGGATCGTACATGGATACTACTGTAATTTCTAATCCATTCTATAGGGATTGTACATGGATACTATGTATATCATTTCTAATCCATGTTATAGGACAGTACAGCAACAGTGCTGCATCAAAGCTCATCTCTCTTTGGCTACTTTCTCGACTCACTCATGCAGGGAAATATTTGGAAGTCACTGAGCTCACCGCCAGCTCCCAAACGCTTCAATCACACTATTGTCGGAGGGGATTTGCTATGGGTGACAGTGCAGCTCTGGCTGTGCTTTGATCAGAGTCTCTAACCCAACAAGACAGTACTGTGGAGGCTCCTCAGGCAGAGTCACTGGCAAGCCAAAGCCCAGGCAGGAAACTCCGGAGTCGGGGAGAATCTGAGCGTGGTTCCCCCTGGGAGGGAGGTTGACAAGAACAACATGGCAGCTTAACCAGATGCAGTGGCAGGTTGTATGCCTTGTACCAAGGGTTTACAGGGACGAGATGTGTCAGAACTGGTGGGGTTTGGGTGTTGAATATGTTTATCCTCTTCACGTACAGACAACACCGCAATACGCACACACACACATTCATGCGCACACTCATACACACACACGCACGCACACACACACACACACACACACACACACACACACACACACCGGTATGGCACACAACTATACTAAAGTCAATCAATTTGCAGGTGACGAGAAAGTAAACAGAAATCTGTAGTCTGCCAACTCCCTGCTCCTCATCCCTGTTAACCTCTGAGCTTCGGAAAAAAAATACAACTTTTCAGGTTCGTATTTCCAAATAGCAGTCAACACTTTCAGTTAGGACACAAAGATTGTTCGCAGAGTAAAAATCAATTTCTGTGAAGTATTTTCTGAGGTGTTTCTGGAAGTGAGGCTGCTCAGAGCTGAGGCAGGTGGGAGGTCGCTTCCTGGGCTTGGAGACGACGGCTTGGTTGAGCAGGCGAACGTCTCGCTTTTGATGCGAAACAAAGTAAATATAGATGCAATTAGAACGCCCGGCAGAGGCGGTTTAACCTAAAGCCCTCGTCTCTGGCTTCCGAAGCACTGCAGGGGAATAGGAAGAGCCACAACATGGAACAGGCTTAACATCATGGCTGGAGAGAGAGACAGAGACAGAGTGAGTGAGAGAGAGATTCACAAAGAGGGAGAGCCGGCAAGTGCACAAGACAGAGTGAGGGAGACAGATATGCAAACAGACAGAGAGAACGTCTCCAGACAGGAGATGATCTCCAGGGAAGCAGGCCTCCCAGTCAGGTAAAGAGTAGGGACTTGGATGATGTTTTCTCAGAGACAGCACCACTATAATGATCCCATCTGATAACACTATCCTTCATTTTGATGGCTAAGATGTGGTCACGCCTTGCTCTCCATCTATGGAATCTGAAGGTACATTAGCAGTCAGCCAGCCTCGGTAAATCCAACTCTTACATTCTCGACCTCGCTGGCCTCATCTGCTTCAACACGGCCCTCAAATCAGTGACCCCAGTGGCTCCCTGGTGTGTACTCACTGCACAGCCCTAATTGGAACATCTGTGACACAGAAAGCCATTATGGGCTGTCGGGCGTCACTTAGGAGCAAAGGTGAGGGGTCTTTCATGAGTTGCACACACTGACAGTGACTGCAGTCACCGTGGGGCACGGCTGTGTTTGAAAAGTGTCTTTCCTCTGTTCTTGGCAAGCAAATGTGGTCGCAAACAGGCTAAGCTGACTTGAAAATCTGAAATGTATGAATGGTAAAGAGGAAATTAATATTTGATCTCACGAGATAGGATTGAAGGTTGTCTAGGGTCAGTTACAAAACGGTTTTTAAAAACTCTGCATTTATTAGAGTCTGACAATAAAGTCTAGATTTTGATGGGAATAATGCTAGATAGTCTACATTATTGAAGAATGTTCACAATAAATGTCATGAAACTCATGGTCAGGTCAGGTTTTACAGTACGTACAGCCAACTTATATGGACCCTATGGTTTTGATTAGCCAGTCATGCCAGCCAATTGTAACCTAGCCCCAATTTGAGATGTACCATGATCCAGGAAGACCAATAAAGAGTGATAAATACACTTCCAAGAAAACTGCTTTCAAACACTGCTTTGAATCAGTCTCAACTAAACCATTAAATAGAAATGTAGTAATGCACTTACAGTATAACCAGTAGTCCTTTACCACAGCCCATTTTTACATCCTTTACTGAACGTTCACTTGCTGGATTTTATGTAATAACCTTTGTTGTATCTTTTCAACCTGCACAAATTGAAGAATGTATGTTTTGTTGGAGTTGAATTAAGTCTACATCTATTTCCCACATTATTTTATCCAAGGTGACCTGTATATCATGCATATATTGTATGAAGCGCACATACTAGAAAATGATTAAGTGGTTATTCCCAACAAACAGTGTTTAATAAAACAGTGCAACAATAAGATTGTAGCCAATTCATCATCAAAGGTGCAAGTTACTGTCAATCAAACTGACATGACAAAGAGAGTAGCTGATGAGTCATGAGGGATGATACCAACACAAAGCTCAGTCAGTTTTAGATGGAGATCTGTGGGAAAAAAGCACCAAGGCTATGCTCGAAACCTTGAGGTAAACACTGCCTGGATCAGTAGGATTTCTACACTTAACAATAAGACCACTGGAGCGACAGCTATGGCAAACAACTGTGTAGTTGTACATCACTTCATGACGCGTCTAGTCTTTTACGCCTAAGGTGTTGCGACTTGCTGTTTTGACAAGCTTTCCCAGAGTTAGGGGGAGTAAGATGAGGGGGGAACGTGGGCTAGAGTCCTCTCTGTGTGTCTGACATCATGTACATCAATCATCCCAGAAGCACTGCCTCTCACAGTCTTACAGCCTCAACAGACCACAAGCCTTGTAAACCTTCACAACACACGTTAAGCCAGAAATGCTGCAACATAAAATCTCAGCCTTAAATAAGTCACGGACACCCATTACTGTACCTCCAGTTTACCACAGAAAGGAAGTGAAAATGGGATTTGCATTGGATGCTTTGGTGCTAGTTAGAAGGTCAAAGAGAAGAGGCTATGCGTGAATTAAACATGACAATCTTTTCTCATAGATAAAGAAAAAAAGACAACGATGAAAGATAATTAAAAGGAGATTGTTTCCCTGGATAGCCCTAGGCAGCACTTTCACTCTGACTCATCCTTCTTAACTTTGGATATTTGTTTTTCCAAACAACAGTCAATGCTTTAGGTCAGGACAAAAGAAAAGTTTTTTTTGTGAAGAAGATCAAGGTCGTTTCTGAGGTGTTATGGAAGTAAGGCTTCTCAGAGTAAGGGGGGGGGGAGAGAGAGGTTGACTCCTGGGCTTGGAGACGGCCTTGGTTGAGCAGGCGAACGTCTCGCTTTTGAAACGAAACCAAGTATATATAGATGCAATTAGAACGCCCGGCGGAGGCAGTTTAACCTCAAGCCAACAGAAGAAGAGAGACAGCTTGACTATGAGTTTGAAAGCATTCTCGGCCTTTAGCGTGACAAGCTTTTCTTTCATTCTGTGTGAGTAATTGGACACACACGACTAGAGCAGAGACCAGCTCCAGTGTGGTCAGCGGGGGTATCTACCGATGAGTCTTCATAAAGCTATGGAGGCTCTAAACAAGAGTGTGCCAACATACTCGCTACAGTACAGAAAGGTGTATCCATTAACTGTACAGGTTGGTTCTCCTCACTGGCACACAGGATCATCACAGACAAGAACACGTGGATTTAGGTTCAATAAACATCTATTTTGATGGAAGAAAAATCTGAGCCTTTGAACCATGACAGGATCCATGTACAAACACATTAATGCAATCTACCGCTAACAAGAACCTGCTTTGCTGTGAACTGGAAGGGATGTCAAGTTTCACACACTCTCCAGACAGCCCAGAGCTGCAAGACTTTAATATTAGGGCTCATTATTTAGCATACAGATATGTACAGCTATGGTCATCGACAGTAACTGACCCATGCGTGAGGACTATATCCTGTGATGGTAATTGGTATCTTATTGCTATTATTGACTGTAATAAGGGGAAGAGCTTTATGGGGAATCAAAGTATTGCACCAGAACAATGTTTCCATTTCTCTCAAGGGCATGGTCTCCAGGGATGAATGAAAGATTAAAGAACAACGAACGAAGGGTCTGGTACCGGAAACACAGAACTGTTTGTTCAGGGTGGATAGTTAAACACCGGATCAGAGGCAGAGCAAATTCGATTACGTTGCACAGGACTCTGATTGGGATAGAGGAGAGGTTCATTTGCTAGAGGGAGAGACAGCTAATGGATTTATAAAGGTTTGTTCGTTTTGGTTGTAACTCGAATATCATTCATCCTGAGCTATGGAGGAGGGAGCAGGTTGTGCTTGTGTTCAACCATCAACAGAGAACGGAAGGCATTCATCTTGTTCGCTGGTTATCTTTAGATATCAGAGCTCCATTATTTCTCAATGACTTGCATAGGGTCCTTTAATGTTTTAGCATAGTAAGGCCTGTGGGATCTGAGCCAGATGTTAGCTTCTCATCCATATTTTACCTGTTGTGTTTTGCGGAACAGATGTAACATAAAAAACATACTATTACACATATGAGGATTTACAAAATAGATGTAAAATAGCTCCTGAGTCCAGATAAAAACATTTCAAAATAGATCCTACCATTATGACAGAGTGCCTTCAAGCAAACCTTCTTTGGCCTTCGGCCCATAAGTATATATCTTCAAAGAGGCATTCATGGGAACTGCAGTTCCAACATTGTATGAGCTCAAGGAACCTGTAGTTATGCTGTTTTTCCTGATCCTCCATGGCGGTGTGGTGTGGCAGGACTGTTCCTGCTGTGGGTTTTCTAATCACAGTTTTTGTATCACCTCCCCTGACTCCAACATTGCCTGGGTAACCAGACAAAGTGCCAATCTCAAAACAGTAATACCTCCAGCTCTGCATAAAGAAAGCACTTAGCGTACAAAAAGCTATAATTATGAAGAGGTATTGCATAACAATGCACATAATCACATTGGATAAAGAGAAGAAAATCTGGATTCTGTCCCTTCTTCGTGAGAAAACAGATGGAATTGCCTGAAACAGTACCTATTACAATTACTTAAATGGTCAAACGGAATACAGGGTTGATGTTAGGCTAAAAAGACTTTTGTTTTTTTTCAAAGTAGTTTCAAAGTAGCTTCCTTCCTTCCTTCAACTCACCTTCACAGACTTTGGTTCAACCAATAGAAAAACATCATCTCAGGCATCACTTGCCACCAGGCTTTAATGCTGAGTCAGTGCGACTGAAAGTCCCTGACTACCTGTCTATCAGACCTCAGTAGACACCATCAGTCCTCTCCCCCTGACAGACACAGATAAATGAAATTGAAGTGAAGCGTCTGCAGCCAAGTGCCAGCGCGTGAGGCATCAGTGTTGGTGGATGTGAGGAGCCGTGTATGATCTGGCCCCTGGAGGCCGACAGGGCGGGTAATGGAAATGTCTTGGCTGCTGGTGGACGAGGGGAGGGGGGAGGTTAGCTGTGACACCGTGGTTGAGCAGAACCAGACTTTGCAAGGATGGATCAAAACTAAGAATAGGCTAGTTGCGAGGGAATGCTATGGGAGAGAGGAAGTGATGAGGAGGAAGATGATGATGGTAATGAAAATGATAATGGAGATAATGATAGGAAAGGTGACAGTGATGAGATCAGTTGTCAATGGTATGTTAAGGTTCCTAAATAACAGGGCAGCAGCCGTCGACCAGCGACAAGATGACAGCTATGAAAAACCATGGATGACGTCAAAACAGAAACGCATGAAACAGTAATCCTTCCAATGCAGAGTAAAGCATGGTACGTTATCCTACACCTATGTACCGTGCTTCCTTGCTGGTGAAAGGACAAATGTCTTCATTTGGACTCCTTAACTAGACAAACACTGACAGATTCATGTAAATGTCATCTCAATCTTATTTATCTTCCTCCCAGTTTCTCCAAAACCCATACAGCAGCCGAGCATGTTCCCAACATACACTCAGTCTGTGGGAAGGCAGCATGACATTTAACTAGCAGCAGAGTGCATGCTGCCTCTCCCCTCTCCCATGCCCTGGGGACACGGAGAGACGGTGAAGAGACAGAAAAGGTTTACGGTCCATGTTTACCCTCGCTGGTTTCCCCGCCATCTCTCACACGCAGGCACGGAGACAAACACACTCTTTGTGCAGTCCGCACAAAGACAAAGACACACACACATACACGCAGACACATAAACAGCATTTCATTTCAACAAAGCCAAATCCCTAACGACAAAGCTCCCCTAAAAACCTGACAGATGTCTCCTCCACACTAGAGACGGAGACCACAGAGAACATCTGCCATTTTACCAGGGCTGGACTGGAACATAAAGGAACAAGCAGTACTTTTCGAGAGAATAAATCCCTGTTCTATTTTGCAGCCGTTCATTAGTCCTGCCATTGTTAAGCGGAGGGCTTTGGCAGAGTAGACAGCTTCAAATGGACCCCAGCCAGGCTGCTGGGCACCTCAGGAACCTCTGGTGGAGGTAATGGCATCAACACTGTGGCCCAGGCTCTGGGAGTGCCAACACTGGAATTTGATGTTCCAGACCACGAGAACAGAGTTGTTCCCTCCAAGGTTAGACCTGGAGCTTCTATTCAGATACACACACAATCAAGGAAAACATTTTCAGGCATTCCAGAGTTCTGGCCTAATGTTGTGTCTTTCAGTTTTCATAAATATTGGCCTTGGAGAGCAGAGTTGAGCAGTGTTCCTGGGTACTGTGAGGCTGGAGATGCTTTGAAATATGACTCAGGGCCTCTTCTCTATCCTATCCCATCCCTTCTGCATCTCATCTGCATCTGTAGTCAAATAATATAGCTACACCTTCTTTTACCAGAAATATCTGATTGACTGTACTGTCATGTAAGAAGGTTTCTCATGTTTGAGGATAAAATGTAGTTCCTGATAGGAGAACACCCTTGACAAGGATCTGAAAGCAGACTTGTGTCATGCTACTTCTGGTGAACACTGGACGAAGAGCTGGAAGTAGACTTGTGATGCTACCTCCACGCCCATCAGTTCATCATGACAGCGCCCCTGAAGAGAGGGAGGCGTCAGAAAGAAGAGGGAGGAATAGACAGATCAGGGGTCTGTCACACAGATGGACAGGCAGATGGACAACTCCCACACACCCACCCCCCCCCAGGTGCTTCAGGAAGTGGGGACCAGAGACAGAACAAGCAACAGAAAATCCACGGGGGGGGATAGAGCTACTGTGATACCTGCCAATTACAGACACACACGACCGCACGCATGCACACGCGTACGTACGCTCTCTCCTCCATGCAAGGCTCTCTTTGTCTTTATGCTTTGGTACCATTCTTTTGATTAATCTTTCTTTTCACTGGCAGCAGAGAAAGATTAGGTGTGAAGATCCTCTCCATACCTTCTCATCAGATATAATGACGCAGCGTGGCTCTGTTATAAGTGGGTACCCTCAGAGACCCATTTCAAAGAAACCATTGCTCACTCCATTGTCACACAATGCTACCCCACTGCCCGCACGCACCCCCGCCACTTACATTCTTCTCACATCATGATTAGACACGGGTTCCATGGCAACAAAGATTTTTGATTATGGGCTATTTTATCAGCGACCTATAGTATATAGCTAGGAGTGTAGAACAGAGCATCTCCTACCTGGATGTTGTCGAATGATGTCTTGTTGGTGACATCATACAGCAGCAGGAGGGCTGGTATGGGAAGATAGGTAAGAACAATAGAGAGAGAGACATAGAGACAGGTGAGCAAGAGAGACAGAGGGACGGATGAGAGAGAGGGGGGAGAAGATAAATCAAGTTTGTGAATAAGCAAGTACAGCAACACCAAGTCAGTGACTAATTAACAATTCCCTCTGTGCTTCTCATGTAAATCATCTTAACTCGACCTGTTGAACCTCTCAGCCATGACTACAGTATCCTCCTGCATTCTAAATTCAAAAGGCACAGACTATGAGAGTCTGGCAATTGCTCGCTTCTGCTGGTTGTCTGTTACCCTGATAGAGGTCTGTCTGCCTCGATCCTGCAGTCTGAGCTCTCAGAGACAACTAGCTCTTCATCCAGCCTACTCACTCACTGTTGGGTGTGGAGCACCCAGTGTGGGACAAGCAGTGAGTGAGAACTGCAGTGGTTCTGCACGTTTGCGTGTGGTACTATAGGCTTGCATGACTTTGACTGCGTGAGCACCTCGGTGTGTAAATACTGTTTCTAGACTTGACGCAAACCTCTTTCAAAATATAACTCCACACCGACTCATTTTCTCATTCTGTTTGAGAGTTGACAGATGTTGACAAACATTTGTGTGTATACACTACAGAGCGGTATCTTGTGAGAATAAGTGCTTTCCTACCCTCAAACTCAAATGGGAGATTTACTTGGGATCTTAGTGAGTTCTGTCAACACAAAACTAGAGACGGGATGTGCTGAGTGAGGTAGAGAGAGCAGCTGGTGTGTGCTCTGTGGAAGCACCGCAGAGAGAAAGAACAGATGAGTGGGTAAAGAGAGGAACGACGGAGGGATGGACAGAGACGCAAGGGGAGGAATGGCAACAGAGGAGGTTTGAGGGTGTCCAAGGGGAGGCACCAAACAAGCCGAGAGATAGAGAGATAGGGAGGGAGAGAGATAGAACGGCATCGGAGAAAGAAAGAGAGAGACACAGCGGAAGAAGAGGAAGTATGAGAGAGACAAAAAACCAACGTGTGACCATGAATAGACAAACAAAGAGGTGGGAGGATGAGATGCTTTGAAGAAGAATGAATCAGCTCTTTATGACCGTAGTACAATATTCACTTAGAAGTCTCTCTCTCTCTCACACACACACACACACATATTGACAAACGAGTGACACTTCCGCAGTAAGGAAAATAGCCACAACCAGTCTCAGAACTGCGGATGTTGTTCTTATTGTCAGCAGCTGGAGCAAAGGAAAGAGCGGTGGAAGGAGATGGAGAGAGCTGTGTTGATGATCGCGTCTCTTGCTCTCTCTCTCTCTCTCTCTCTCTTTCTCTCTCTTCTTTAGGACGACAAGTCTCTAACATAAATCACTGAGTGTCCGTGAGGCTCGTTCTACAGCACTGTTTGTCTTAGTCTGACACTCTGTCACTATGCCCGTACCCTGCCTCGCTCTCCTCTCGCTTGCTCCTGCCCTTGGATTCCCTTTCTCTCTTTCTCAAATGGTTTCTCTCTTCTTATGTTTACCCTCTTTTCTTTCCATTGGTTTCTCTCTCTCTCTCTCTCTCTCTCTCTCTCTCTCTCTCTCCAGTCTTTCTTTCCCTTCCTCTCATTCAATAAGACTCTCTTATTGCTGATACACAGCCTCAGTTGGTATTGATAAAAGGCAGCTTTCCATGCTTGGCTTCCTGTCCAAAACATTGACATGTAAACCCTGCAAGCATCACCCTGGTGTGTATCTGCGTGTGTGACGAACGGCTATCCAAGCTCATCCGCTGGATTTCTGCGGATGCGAGAGGGAGTCTGCTTTGAGTGCGTCTGTGCGTGCGCGTACGAATCTGTACTTCTGTCAGTTTCAGCGCGTGCGCGGACAGCCTTGTTGTGGGCAGATCTGTCGGTGCTGTAACATCAGCCTCTGAGCTGGTTAAACCACTGGAGCCTAGCATCCCGTTTCAGCACTCTGGCTTCACAAGGAACTGTCTGCCTGTCTCACTGGGGCCTCTGAAGTTGTTTGGGTTCCAGCAGAAAGTCCTGGAAAATCACATTCTCCGATGCTACGGGCTCATAAGATAGCAAATGTTTGTTTGAGATGAGGGTGAACAATTTCCTATTGGTATTTCAAATCGCTTGTACGTGTCCCAGCGGAGCGTCTGGCAAGATACAGTACAGTACATGATCGAGGGATCCGTCGGAAAAGTGTAGTATTTCCGCAAATCGTCTGATAGCTTCGGGGTGTTCTGGGGAACAGTCCTCAGAGAGGAGACGGAGACGAGAGGGATGGATGAGAAGACTGGAAGAAGATAAAACATTTGACTGGTTATGTCGATCTAGACTGGTCCATTGAAGTCTTTTTTTAATATTAGATGGAGGCAGATGCGTGTTTGTCAGTAATACTGTGCGTTGGGTAAAGGTTGAGATCTTTGCACAAAAATGACACCTCGGTCAAGAGACCATCTGAATTCTGGACCCTTCTGGTGACTGAGGCCTTTAGGATGTCAGCCTGACCCTTCCATTCCCTTTTAGCAACTCAACAGGGCTGTATCACTAGCATCAGTGTAATCAATATCCCATCAGTTCCCTCTCAGTGGACCTGGGCTATATTTTTCCAGCATCTCCTTATCCAGATATTAACAGCGGTATGACATGGAGACTGGCACTTGGTGTTTCAGAGGCCAGGATACTGTAGATACTTTGGCTGGGTCTGCCTCCGGCCTCATCCTGCTGCACTCATCCTCATCCATCCTTATCCATGAGTAATGAACAGCCACAAGCGGCTCCAAAGTGACATTCGACACACGGGGAACCTGCTTTGATTCGACGATTCTGATTTGATGATTCTGTAATGCCATTTATCCTCTTAGCCATTAAGAAGGAGAACAGAACAAAACACAGTAGACATGTGACAAACAATGACACATAGTGGCACTCGCGCAATAGATCCCAAACAAATACATAATGTACGTAATGTACAGGCAATACAGGCAATTACATAATAAATCCAACATGGCTAAATGAAGTGGTGATGATATGCATAAGTCTACACATTAGGTAAATAGGCAATATAAACAAGAGCATTTTTCTCATGTTAGAGGGCTAAGTTCCATGCTGACAAGAAGATGTTTACCATTCTAACTATGGTACAATTATCTTTGTGTGCGTATGTGTGTATGCCTGTGTTATAATATATAGATGTGCTGTGTTATAGATAATTTGCTTTCATATGCACAGTATGCATGTGAGTGTGCGTGTATGGTTGTGTTTGTGTGTATGTGAGTGTGTGTATGTGTAAGTATCATTGTGTGTGTGTGTGTGTGGTTGTTTGTGTGTATGTGTGTGTGTGTGTGTATGTGTGTATGTGTGTGTGTGTGTGTGTGTGTGTGTAAGCCTCACCATGGGCATCACGGTAGTAGGCGTGGGTGACGCTCCGGAAGCGCTCCTGTCCAGCAGTGTCCCAGATCTGAGGAGGAAGAGGAGGAGGGAGGTGAGGAAGAGGAGGGAGGTGAGGAGAGGAGAAGGAGATGTGGCACGAGGGAGAGAAAGACCAAAGAGGCCAAAGAGAATGGAAACGGAAGGAGAAGGCAAGAGAGGAGAGGAGAAGAAAAGAGGAGAGAAAAAGTAGAATTGGAAAGGAGACAGGACGAGATCCAGAGTAGGGTTCATGAATATTAATCACCAGTGGCCACCTCCCTGACAGCCTCCTATCTAACCCCTGTGGACCTAAGCCAATTAAATAGCCTGATCTCCCTTCAGCCATGACTGTCCCTCACCGCCAGCCTGGCCAGGAAGAACAACACTTGCTCCAGACCACACTAGCATTAGGTGATGACATTTTCACATTTTCAAAAGCCAACTTTGCACTATTGGGACACGTAAACCCTGTGTGTGCCTGTGTGGCTTGCTATGAAGTTTCCCGTTATGTAGCGCTTATCTCTCTCGCTCCTTTGATTTCTCGCTCTTTATAATGTGACCTCCTCCCCTCATTCCTGTCTCCCCCCATTTCTCTCTCTCCTTCTCTCTGTCTTGCCAGTCAGCTTTGATCATGTGTCTGCTTTCCATCTCCCCGGGACTCCTTCCCCCATGACCCCCATCCCTCAGTGGTAGTGAGGAATGGCATTTACATGAGGGACCAAATCATTCCCCAGGTGCCTGCGTGTTGCTCGCACACAGCCCAGAGCCAATTAGCGCCGGCGAAAAAATCTCCCCGGTGAACGAGGAGAGCCTTATTGCAGACTTCCAACGACCTCTAATTAGGCTTGTTTAGACTGATTGGTATAATTACCAGCTCTATTTGACTCAGAAGAAACAACCAAGCTAATAAACAACAATGCGTGCCTGATGAGGCTGGGGGGGTTGGGAGGCCGGAGACCGAGGACACTGAAGGTTGAGGAGGCTCGAGGCTGGAGAAGCTAGAGGTTTGACGAGGCTAGAGGCTGAGGAGTCAGTGAATGTTTGCGGAGGCTAACAGTCTGGAAGAAGATTCATGGTCATTGAGCCACTAAATCCTGATGGTCCTTTAAATCTACTTTGTCTCTAAATGGGGAAATGTTTCGTGTTGATTGAATCAGGCAGCTCACAGCAGAGGTCCACTTCATGCGGCGTTATTACCCCCGACACAGCAGTGCATGCTGGGAAAGAAGCTGAGTCAGTTACTATTGGCATATACAGTAATGTAAGGTACTCAGAGGGTACTCGATTTAAAGGCCACCAGCGCCAGTGAGCTGCCAGATTTCCGTTAGCATAGCTGGTTATGGTTGCACTTTGGTTGCACGTGTTTTCGGGTGCCGGTGAACGTCGGCCAGGTGTAACATTCTGAGGCTCAGTCACTTTCATTCCGTTTCCTACCTGCAGCTTCACCTTCACGCCATCAATGTTCAGCACTTTATTCTGAAACATAAAACAGAAGAGATGATTGTATGGATTGTCTCATTTGCTAACTATTGAAAGACAGAAATATTTCCACGTGTCTCATGGAGTTAGACATTTGGACATATGGATCAGTGTGTATGTGAGTGTGTGTGTACACATGCGCACTAAGCGTATTAGAGAGATTGGAGAGAGACTTTCTCCTCTGCCTGCTCACATGCTCTTTTTAATGCATCAATAATGCACTACTCCACGGTCCTCTAGCTCAGTTGGTAAAGCTGGCCTTGTTCTCCACCAGCTCCCCCCCCCCCCACCCTCACTTACTCGATCTCTTCCCTTACTTTCCTGTGTGTCCATTACTCTCTCCCTCCATCTACTATAAACCAACTTGCCCATTTCCTTCCCCCTCTACCTGCTCAGTCCCTCTCCTGCCTCCTCCAAAGCACCGCCCCTCCTTCCACCCCTCCCCCATCTCTCCACCCTCCCCCACCGAGACAACCTCTCAAGGCAGGGGGCCAGTTTCCTGACCCACCTGCAGGTCTAACCACCAAGGTACAGTACAGTCTGAGAGCCTGCATCAATCCTCCCATCGATCCACCCCCTGTCTCACACAGGCCAGGGCCTTGCTGTAGGAAACAAATGTCTTGGCTGAATGTAAAGTAAGTTGTACCTGCCTCCGGATAGATCTGTCAATGGCAAAAAAACCACTCCCCATTGGCAGTGAAATGAATAGGCTCCAATGCTGAAGTATCAGTCGCAGTGAATCAGAACGTTTTTTATAGGCAAATGAGGAAGATCAACCTTCCTGTATTCACAGTGACACAGGTAGCTCCCAATCTCTGCGCTCCAGCTGTATACAAAATGACAGACTCAGACTGGTTGATGAGTCTCATTAAGGTGTGTGCCTGCCCTCTAACCTCAACCTGGGTATTCTGCACTATTGATACAGGGGTTTAAATCGATTTTAAAACAGTTCAAGGGGTCTGTGTGGCCGCAGTTGTGAGTGTGCGGATGTGAGAGCGTGTGTGTTGTGGCTGTGAGTGTGTTATCGCAGCTGTGGAGAGATAATGTATCTTAACTTAGCCTAAGTGGCCTCTCCCTATGTCTCGACCATTTGCATACAAAACACCTTGGAGGTTCATCGTCGCATCGCAGACATTAATGATATCTGACAGAGAGAGAAATGGATAGAGAGACTGGGAGATAGAGAGGGAGGGAGTCCAACAAAGGAAGTGAAATTGTAGCGGTTGAGAGAGAGACAGAGAAAGAAAGACAAAGAAAAACAATGAGAACTTATGTCTTTGGATATGACACTAGCTGTAAGCGATGTTATTTTAAGTCTGCTCATCTACGCTCAGTAAACACATTCTCACCAGGGGGCATGCGGCGTCTGTGTGCGTGGTCAACGTGTGTGTGTTTGCAAATACAACACAGGGTTTGCCTATTCTCTTAGATATGCTTGGTATTGCTATAACACGCGCACAGACATATTCTGGGCTTCATTTATAGGCGACACAGGTAGAAGTGTACAGTCAGCAAGTCTGGTCCACCAGTCAGACAACATGTCCAGGGTCTACTTGTCTTTACAAATAACTTCAATTACACTCACCAACCACCCCTCCCCTGCCATCAACAAAGGACAAACTCATAAACCCTCCCCCTCAACACTCATAAATACTTTATGCTATGCTTTTCAAACTACATAGGTCACACTATGCTAGTCCTAACCAGCCATAATATTGACCGCAACCGCAACACGAAAAATAAAAGTTGGCAGTGTATCATGTCTTTCCAGCAGTGGGACTCCCCAGGCAGAATGAAAGTCAATTTTTGACAATTCAGCTGGAAGTTCCAAAAGAAACTTTGAAAAGTCAAGGTTGTAGTTTGTAACCTTTAGCCGCAGTGCACTTGGAGCACTTTCAGCTTTCAGCTGCCGTCTAAAGCCATGGCTCCTTCTTCCCAAATTAATATTGACTATGGACTCATGCAGACGTCCTTCCAGTATTGACTAGAGGGCTGTTCAGAGACCAGAAGGTTGAAAACCACTGCAGTGGCTCAAATGGAGCCAAGTGGCCCAGACAGTTTGTTGTGTACACAGGCACTTAACAGTTTATTAGAAGGCCAGACTAGGCCAGCTGGGATATGAAAAGGCTCATCTGTGTGAAGGTGATTGTGCGATGCCGTCCTGGTGGTGTGAGTCACGCCCTGGGCTGGCTTTGCTCACACACATCATTGAAAAGACAGTGTTACACATGTAAATGTGTTAGCTGGTGATTAGTCAGTCTTGGTTGGACGCCAGGGTTGAAGCAGGCTGAGCTACAAGCTGTCTGCGGGCTCTCCGCCTCACTGCACACCGAAGTTCCGGGGCTTACTTTTTCATTGGTGTCTCTCATACACCCAGAGGCAGACACACACACATGCCCACGCATACCCACAGGGGACACAGGCACTGCCACACACAAGCACACACACACACACACACAAGCAAAGAGAGAGGAGATGAAATGAGGAATGAGCAAGGTCGCCGTAGAGGTGAGTGCTACATTGTGGCTGCTCTCGAGAAGTTTGCGTTCATCCAATTAGAGGCGATGCGTGTAGTGATGCCTGTGGTCTTCCCTCAGAGACGCGGCTACAGTCTAGGAAGCTAACGCGCCTGCCGGCTCCTTCACCTGCACACATTTCTAACACCCACCTTCTCTGCTGCTGTGCTCTCACTCCGCATCTCCCTCCCCGCTCTCTCCCTCTCAACCCCTCACACTCTACCCCTCTCACTCTCCCCCTCTCCCCCTTTCTCTAGTTAAATATTTCAGATCCTCGTCAGGGTATGCCACTTTGCTTCCTGGTGACATTAGAACAGCAAGCAGGTGGCAGAACTACACTGCATTCATTAAAACACACACACACACTGCACAAACATGTACACACACACACACATATCCATGCAAATCCGCAAGCAGACAGAAAAGCAACCTGAGCACACACACGAATGTGCACATACAAGTACGTATACACTTTTTACAGGGATGACAAACCAGTCAAAACACATTAGCGAACCTGTGCTCAGTCATCTGTGTATTCTCAGCCTGTGTACCTCTATAAGGACAACATAACAGCTTGTTTCCTTTCACACAGATCAACAACAACAGAGACAACCTGGCAATGCGGCTTCCTGAGGCAGAAGCAATACCATCCTGTTATGCAGAACGACGTTAATGATGCAATTATGAAACTCTCTAACCACGTTGGTGGCAGAGCAAAAGCAAACAGAATATGGCTGTGTCTGCAACACACCCTCCCCCGCCTCTCTGTCTGTCTGTCTGTCTGTCTATCTGTCTGTCTGTCGGTCTATCTGTCAGTCTGTCGGTCTGCCGGGCAGTCTTTGAGCTCGGCCTGCTGTTCCTGGACAGACAAATGACTACTGGCAGGCTCCCTGTTTTACACAAAGGATAATAGAAAATGATTAGCGAAGCAGCCAACCATCCAGCAACACAGCCAGCCAGCCAGCGAGCCCACTCGCCTACTAGCAAGCCAGCCATGCCCAGCAAGATCTGAACGGTACATGTACAAAGTCTCACTCCTGATAGACTTGTCAAGCAGCCCCAGGAGGATGTGACCACACCACCCTTATGAACTCGGCACAGTGGCGATAGCAGAAGTACCCACTACCTGGGTTTTTTCATCATGGCCCTTGTCATCTTCCCACACAACCCTTATTTCGGATGTCTTTGTAGACTGTATCCATTCTCGGTGCAGACTGACATGCATGCAGTACACACCATCTCTCTCTCCTTCTTCTCTCTGTGTAGTTCCTTCTCTTTCTCTCTTTCTCACACACACACACACACACACTCAAACGCTTTCACACACGCACACACCCTTCCACGCTTGGACTCTGATCCACTGATTGTTGAGAGCAGCCCCAGAGAGGCGGCTTGCGTTCAGCCACAGCACCCTCTCACGCTCTCTAAAGAAGAAGTCGCACACAAAAGCCAACAGGGAATAACACGTACAACGCTCCCGAAAGTTCAAACATTCCGAATCAGAAGTGTCTTCACTTCTGCGAAGTCGTCGCCACATAAACATTTGTCAGATCAACTTGGCCACAGCCTCAGTGACAGCGTTGAACGGCTACTAACTACCGCTAATTATTCAAGAGTCAACAGGCGGCTGGTAAACAAGATAACAAAAAAAGCATGGAACAAAATGAAAGGAGTCTGTCATGTATGACTGGCGCAATTTCAGTCGATAGACGCAGCGTTCAGATTGACGAAGCGAGTCACTCGTCCGCTTGTTGAGTCATTGTCAACAACAACAATAACAGTCCTGGGAGACGCTGACGGACAGGAACGTTCACTGTGTCGCCGCAGATGGCTGGAAACTTCTGACAGCGAAATAGTCATCAGGTAATACAGACATGGGTTGGTTGGGCCGATCGTTTCAACAATCCTGAAGCATATCCACTCCACTCTGGGTGAAGATTAAATATGAGATGATGTATAGAGATTGCATTTTTAGTTATGGGGTGTTGTAAAGATAAGATTCAGAAAAGGTGAATTATTAGAGAGATGAGGTTACAGTAATACAAATTAGATAGTAGATTATAGTTTGATAGGGTGTGACGGTTATTCAAGAAATAAGATTATATAAAAGTCAAATACTGTAAGAAATCGAGACAAAATATTGAATGATGATATACCGTAAGATATAAATGATATATTGTTAGAGAACTAGTCAAATGTTCTTCGCAGGGAATATGTATTCGATCTTTTCAACGTTCCCACATACAGTACAGTAGAGATGACAGTTGTAGAGATACTGTTAGATGTTCTACACACAGTTCATTGGAGAGCATTAGACAGGTGCGCTCTGTTCCGTACACACAGTTCTCTAATGTGTAGATACTGAGTCATGTCGTCAGGGAGATGTCTGCCTATGACTCAGTCGCTCAGGAAGAGCAGTGCAATGAAGGAGCGTGCTGGGTAGATGTGTCTGTCTGTGCGTCTTTGTTTTCAGTAAGGAGGGTTGGGGCACAGTCTTAAACATGCCACACGCCCTTTAAAAAGTACCGCAACCGTTAAACGTCCCCCCCCCCCACTCGATATCCCTCACCTTTTCTCTCTCTTCCTTTCTCCGCCTCTCTCCTGCTCTTGTTGTGTGGAACTTCCTCTCATAGTACTCTACACAGTAAATGATAGCTAGGGTTGTGGCACAGCAGTATGCATATTAAGCATTATTCAATCGGCAGACCCTTTGATCCAATGCGACATACAAATATGCATAGTAAATGCAGCAGATAATCAAGAACTAGAAGTGCACTATTCTACAGCTTTGCAGCGGTTATTGGCAGGAAACGGTGTGTGCAACGAGACACACTGAAACCACCATGAGAAAACAACATCATATCTCTAAAAAAAACACTTGGAAATTGAGAATTGTAGGTTATAAAACCAGCAGTTTACCACCAACCATACAAATAATATTTTACTGGGATAACAATTATGCATTACCAGAGAAATTATGAGCGTATTATGTATTATTATCCCATTATAAACATGTAAGATTATATTATACGATGGAATTAAAAAAAAGCCAATTAGTATAAGTTAAATATAAAGGACTTGAAGGTGTTGGCATGGAGCACAGCCTTGTTCACCTCTGACCACCACTGTGGCTGACAGGGAGGTGCTAGGTCACAGTATTGATGTATCACTGCCAGGTCGCCATGGTGTTGTGTTGTCGCCATGGCGCTGTCAGCTGTCAGGGAGTGTGAGTGATGAGGCAAGGTAAACAGAGCCCCAGGGCCATACAGATGGAAGGTGAGGCAGAAACACACATTCTGGAGCTGCAGACAAGACACAAGAAGCGTTGGGCTTAAACCTTTTGTCCAACATTCTGGGTAAAATGATATGAATTATATGAATGGTTTCATGCTCAATTGATCTGCAAGTCAGAGACCAGCTCCACCAAGTGAGTGGAATAATTGAATGGTTTAAGTATTTAAAGGTCGCTATAACCAATCAGATTCCCGAAGGCGCAAAAGAACCAAATTCCTCCGGCTGAGATAGATGAACATAGAGATCTCAAGATCGATGATCTCCGATGCTGATTGGAAGAAGGTGAGTTGGTAGAGATGGAGGTGGGAACTTCTAGTGCCTCAGGCAGGACTATATATATCCTATTCATAAAAACGTCTGGTTGATGGGAAAATTCAAGTCGATGGATATGCAAAACCCTTGTGTGTACACCGGTTGATGCAATTGATATCCCTGAATGATGAATCAAATGCAAAAGGATTTATTCATGAATGTCATGTCCCACAGGCGCTACGGTCTTGGCTGCAGCAGTCTGACGTGCTTCTCCTCCGCTGACAGCAAATTGAAGGAAGGAAGGAAGGAAGGAAGGAAGGAAGGAAGGAAGGAAGGAAGGAGAGAGGAGAGGAAAGCCACCCAGAGAGAGCAGGAGGCAAACCCAGCCTTCCTCCAAGAGCCTGGCTGGGTTCGGCCAGGACAGAGATGCTCTGCATGCATGACCATCAGCACCTGCCTACGGCCCCACAGCCTCCTCTGGCATCCGTGGGAGAAGAGGGACTGGCTTCATTTTGAGATTGTCTTTTTACGTTCATAAATGTTTTAGACATAACTTGGCAACATGCTTTCCTGCCAATGATTTGCATGGGCAACTAGGAAACAACGTTTGGGCCAAATGGTCTCCGTGTACCCATGCTAGGCGGAATGCCCTGATCATTAGCCGGCACAACTGAATCTCCAACTCTTTTACTTACAGTCCAAAGTGGCATTCTTGACATGGAAACATTGTCAAGAACACATTTCACCAAGGAAATACGATTTTCTTTTGCATAGATAGCTTGGTTCTAGCTTAGACTATAAATAAATGTGCTTGATAGACTGATCGATGGTCTTTCAATTCAAATGATATTTTTGTTTGCTGGTTTTGTTTGTGTCTTAGTTCTGAGATGGCATGAAAAATAATGAATGTAGACAATTGAGAAAGCTACAGGCATGTGACCAAACACTAGAGAGAGAGAGAGAGAGAGAGAGAGAGAGAGAGAGAGAGAGAGAGAAAGAGAGTGCAAAAGTTCTGTTGTCTACGCAATTCTCCACGCATTTCTTGGGTGTGTCTGTCAACGCGATGCTGTTGGCGGATATCACACGGATATCACACCTGACACACCTCACATGAGATTCAACAAGTACTGCTTTGAAAATGATCAGAAACACCACGAAGCCATGCTCTTCACAGAGTCAAACTGTACAGAGACTTAGGGGCACCCCACCAATTCGTGAAGCAAAGCAGGTTTGGCTTGGATCTGATTTATTTTTTCTCATCTTTTTTGACGTGACCACCCACTGGTCATTGTGCTGGTGTGTCGGCCCACCTGCAGTTTCCCCCCTGACTCTGGCTAGGCAAGTTCCGCCTAACCCAAACTTGCTTCCATTACTCAGGGAGGACCTCCCAACGTGTGGTGGAAAGCAGGCCAGGATAGGATTAGGTTTTTTTCTCTCATATTTTTTCGGCACGACCACCTGCGGGTCACCGTGCCTGCGCGTCCACCCGCCTGCGGTTCTCCCCATCACTCTGGCAAGGCAAATTCCACCTACGCCAAACTCGCTCCCATTACTCAGCCTCCCCCCCCCCTTTCCGTGTCTTTATGATTCATCATGTACGAGATTGAGGCTTGAGCTGGGGTTAAGGCTGAGGTTGGGGATGATTCTAGGCTGAGGCAGAGGCTGGAGCTGAGGTTTGGGCTGAGGCAGGGACTTGATGAAGAGTAGCGGAGCAAGATCAGACACAGCAGCACAGCAACGGACAGAGCAGTTGGATGATGATTAGGCTGCAGTAGAGCGTCAATACGAGACCTCCTCAGGGGGAGTCTCTGCAACAACAAACAAGGCATGAAGGAAGGAAGTTCTAGAAATCATTGTTGTAAAAACTTTTGGGCTGCAATTGGTTTGCTCTTGTTGACCTGATGGCAGTCACCTATAAGCTTGTGTCTTTACACCTTTCTTCTATTCTCTAGGGAGAGGGTGCTAGTTATCCTGCTGCCCCTGGCCTCGTCTGAGGCACAGAGACAGAGTTAACAACCCCATCAGCTTCCCATCCAGCAGCTGAGCTGAGCCGAGGAGCAGTCAGCCTGCCTGTCTCTCTACAGCCCCTCTATACCTGGGCTTCATTATGGAGCTCAACTCAAACTCAGTATATATGTGTATTCCACCCCAGGTCTGCATCCGTGTGTATATTTGTGGAAGTGCGTGTCTGTGTGCAACGGTGTGTAGATCTGTCAGACTCCAGACTTGGCCCTGTCTTGCCATTCATAGTTAATGAGGTGTATTGCCACGTCGCTACCTGTTGCCTCCTTAACTTTATCCATTTCCAGATACACACGCGCGCGCACACCTGCGACATACACTCGCAAGCCGGCTCTCTGTATCCCCTTCAAAACACACACAACTAGGAACCTACCTAATTCAAATCTAGGGTCTCTGAAGTGCAGCGTCTGATATATGACTGCATCCCTGGCATGTAGCAAACAAGACCAGGGGCAAGGCTCTTAAAAAACAGTCACATCCTAACTATAAAGTGATGAGAGAAAAGCAGTCATGGGTGGATCTCTGCTCTAAGGAGAAATCTCTCCATGAGCACTTCTCTCTTTGATCCAGGCTAACAAGGCAGATGGGAAAAGAGGGGGGGGGGTGAAATAGGTACAATAACGAAAGAATATTGAGGACAGTTCGAGGGGTGAAAGGAGAGGGAGAAGGGATGAGGGGCAGGGGGTGGCAGAGAGAGGGGGAGAGATAGTGCAGGGGCAGAGTGAGTGCAGCAGGACTGGCACTGACTGGAGCTTGGCAAAGATAGGGGAGGGGAGATGGGTGCAGGAGAGCAGGAAAGGAGGAAACAAGAGGAAAGGAGATGCAGGGAGGGGGGCAAGAGCTGGAGCTTTAAGTGTAGCACTCTTGGAGAGAGAGAAAGAGAGAGAGAGAGAGAGAGAGAGAGAGAGAGAGAGAGAGAGAGAGATGCATGCAGTGACTCATGCAGTCCCTGCTCCCATAGCTAGCTGGAATAGTCTCCAGCACCTCCATCTCACCTGCTTTCAGGTGAGAATGGCCTCTCGTCAGCTTCCCAGCTGCCCTTGGTGAGTGAATAGGACCTCCGAAGGGCAACCTTTCAGCAAGGCTGCTGGGGGATGGTAGGAGTGAGTGACCAGGGTGAGGATGAAAGGAGTACTAAAGGACCAGGTGAAAGAGGGGGCTGTTTACTGTGGCATTGTGTGGGCGATTTGAAGACATTTATTGAATGCACTGTAGGTGCAAAGTAATGCACACAAATATACAGCCCTGAATACACATACAAGCACAGCATTACCTATATTCAGGGTTGGACTGGGACTGAAAAAATGCCCAGGACTTTAGAATGCAGACCGGCCCACAACCATGTATTGTTCATTTTAATTTCTTTGCATTAATGCCATGGCCGTTACTTTAACCCACCGACCGAGGAACGAGAATCGTTGGCGAGTCAAACAGGTAGGAGAGCAGAAACAGGCCTGGCCAGGGCCAGAAGCAGCCAGTAGAGGGAGGGGAGTGGTCACCCTGCCAGCTGGGGAGCAGGCCCTCTCAGGCCCAGGTATCATCAAGCCAAGCTCCAGGCTCTGGCATCTGTATGACCCTGATGAGAAGCCCCATGATAGCAGGCTGCAATAATGAGCCTGGATACCTCAGCTCCTGTCAGTCAGCCACACACTCACACAATCACACACAAACACACACACACACACACACACACACACACACACAGGCTGGTGCCTGGGGATGAACAGCTACTAGACTAGCAGAATATTCTTATTGGGAATCTATGTGTGTTTAACCCTAATACTCTCTTCACATTGTGTCTTAAGGG
Source organism: Plecoglossus altivelis (assembly GCA_036571765.1). NCBI lineage: Eukaryota > Metazoa > Chordata > Actinopteri > Osmeriformes > Plecoglossidae > Plecoglossus > Plecoglossus altivelis. The sequence continues at coordinate 6,617,788 of BROE01000018.1, read as the reverse complement.
TCAGAAATGCCCCACCTTCAACCCTGGAATAAATCAGATAAATTACATTTTTACCCTGTAGCCTGTTGGGCACCGAAATATGCAGCTATACAGCACATTAATCAGAAAGATTTTGTAAATTAAGGAATTAACTTGTGCTCCAGGGGGTGGTTCAGGAAAAAAAGGAGTATTCAGGTGTGTACGTTCCCTGGTGCTATTTTGCAGTTTCAGAAAACAATTTCACCACAGCCCAAGAAAAACAGAGCCTAAAGTCTATTCAGCACTTTTCATGCCCAAATCCTACTATTACCTTTCTCAGCATACTCAAACCACAATCCAAATTAAATCCGCTTCAAAGTACTTAATGAATTTCTCACCAGACACCTGAAATGGCTAGAAAGGGCATACATCATAACCAAAGCAATAAAAGTCTATTACAATCAGGTATAATGTATAGGAACATTTGTTCCTAGGGTGAAGTGAATATTGGGAAACACTACTGAAGTTGTTAGAGAACAACCGAGCCAGGATATTTGTCTTCAGGGCAGTCACCCCCACGCTGGAGTGTCCCGCAGATCCCAGGAAAGACATCAGACGTCTCAGTCCAGAAGAACCCAGAGGAATGACAACATGAACAGCAGGCAACATCACTACAGAGGACGGTGGGAGGTATGAATGTGTGTCTGTGAAGCAGATGGTAATGGCACCAAAACCACCCTTTAGGTTCTGCGATCTACCAGCTCCGGTGCATTCTGATCACCCCTTCGATCCCCAGTGACCTGACATGGTGTTTACTGGCTGCCTCCCTGATCAAGCATGGATGGTTCACGTGTAGATCAAGACCTGAGAGAGGGCTGGGGTTAGAGGGGAGGGGTCAGCGGGCAGGAAAGGGGGTCCCACCGACGGCTTCTCTGTTGGCTCCTCTGCGAGGGAGGGAGGGAGGGAGGGAGAGAGGGAGGGACGGCAGGGCTCTGATCCCTCACAGACTAAAGCGGACGGACTAGCTGAATGAGTTTCCTCTGAGGTGGGGAGGGAGAGGTAGACTACAGGGTTGAAGGAAGATGCGAGGTGCCACTGGCATTCCGAACACGTCGGAAATTAGCATCAAGTGAGACGAAGTTGAGATGGAGGGTGGAGAGGATGTTTCATCAGAGCATCCACCTCTCATCCCCTCCCCCTTCCCTCCTTTGGTGCCATGTTTTCTCTCCCTCTCTCTTTTGTGCCTACAAACCTCCATACCCCTTACCTCGACTTCGCTCTTTTTCTCTGTCACTCTCTGCCTCTCTCCTTCCCTTCTATTTTATGAATTGTTTTGTGAGAATGTGCCTACTGGCAGTTGACTCTCCAAACGGCAATTTCCCTTAACTATAATGGTTGTCATGGGGACAGTCAGCTCCGCTCCTCGAGGTTTTAAACCGGAGCGTAATGTTGTCCAGGGCTAAATGCTAACGCTAAAGCATTTAGTGGATCCAATTTTCCCAGAGGCCTGCTTGCTATGTATCCACCCTCAAATTGCTAAATGAAATGTGTTGTTGGTGCCGTATGTCTACATCTGCCCTCGTCATGGTCTCTGGAGATCAGGCTGTAAGGGCCCCTTATCACACAATATTACAAGCAATGGAAAGCAACGTTGGTAGCAGAATTAGAAAAAGTATTCGGTTTAGGGTTTGCTGTATTATGTCATGAATGCATACAAAATGTGTGCAGTCTGTTAAATAATTGGTGTGTGAGTGAGGGTACACTTAAGACACTCTGTGCATATGTGTAGTATTCTAGACGGTGGTTCAGTGTGTTGATGGGCTAACAGGAAGCGCAAGTCTGTGCCATAAAGTGACTGATTGACACCCCTGAGCTACAGAACAGAAATCTTTGAAGAAAGTTGTCCAGCTGGGAGCAAGAACTGAAATGCATACATAATGACCATTCTCTCCCATTCTATCTGTCTGTGCATGTGTGTGTGTGTGTGTGTTTCTCTTTCTCCCTCTTACACGCCCACACATAAAAACGCTCTCCCACTTACCCACTCCCACACACCCACTCACCCACCCACACACACACAAGTATGCTGCAGTCCATAAAACCATCCAATGTCGACACAGCATTGTCATTATCATTCATTCCTAGTTCAGTATCATTAGATGTTGCAGGCTGCGGGCAAAATCAAGGACTAAGTCAGAGAAGGAGCTTGTTGCCATGTACACGACAGACCTTCTCTATGGTCTCCTACTTTGTTGAAAAGGTTACGTGAGATGAACGTTACGTGAGTTGTTGTGTCCTGCCGCAAATCTTCTCAGTGTCCTACGGTAGATCATAAGGCCAAAGCGTCATGCAAGTGTAACAGCGTCCACACAGGACTCAGGCATCCCTGCATACACGTCTGTCGCAGAGCTCTCTGAAACTGAGCTTGGAGACCTACTGCCTCGATCAGGCTTGGAACGCAGGAATCTGGCACGCTTGATTGAACAACCTTGGAGCCAAAACGCAGTGTTAGCGTGCTCAAACCGGGTCCAGTCTGCTTTCGTATTACCCATTTGAAACCCTGTGCGCTTGGTAATGAACTCCTGCCTGTACCTCGACCGAGTCTTTGAATTCTCCTTATTGCCCTGTTTGCCAGTAACCCGATCTTGGACCGTTAATGTTCTCCAAGGCTCCAGGAGGACAATCCAGATGTTTCTAAGAGAGCCTGAAAGGAGGGCGAGCTATTTGTTGAGATGCAATGACACATCTATTGAAAAACTTAACAAGATGGCTACACTGGAGAGAGAATGGATTGAAAGCCACTCAGAAATAAACGTCTCAGACGTTTCATTGACTTAATGTGGAAAGCAGCGTTGATGTTAAGGTGAAGGCGATTAGAGATACAAAGGGAGTATGCTGCGCAGGCAGGCAGAGTTGAGAACAATGCCACAAATAGTTACCTCGCATTTTCAATAGTGTTTTTTTTTCAAACTGCCACTCCGCCACGCTGGATGACAACTTCATAATGGAGAATCATTAAGCCTCCAGTGAACGACAGTCAACGAAGCGATGTTGCTTTCGGTGCCCCATTGAAAACGTGGCAGACAGCCACTTCTAATGACACTTTTTCCCCTTAGTGTTTCTATTAATTATAGTTCATGCAGATTATGTAAGCCATTGAATTCAATGCAGACAGCCCGCTGATTGATGTGGTAAATGTATTCGGAGAGGGCCATGGCAGACTTACATAACTGTGCCAAAAGTGAACAGAATGGAATGGAAGCGCTGGGGTGTTTACATAATCACAAAAAAAGAATATCAGAACAGGGACTCTATCGCCACTCATTAACACAGAGTGCTAATAGGTCTATTCAAACGTCTATTTAGAAACTATTCATGGTGTTTTCTGGACACAAAGAAACACAATGGGAACTGGGAAAATAAGCCATCCTACTGCTTTCAGTCTCCTAGACAACCATTAAAGCTATGCAGATCAAGACTATTTGGGGCACTACAGTACAATCAGAGGTGAGCCAGAAGAGAGTATGATCATTCCTTCTCCTCCCTGCCCCTTCTCCTCCCCGCCCCTTCTCCTCCCTGCCCCTTCTCCTCCCTGCCCCTTCGTCTCCCTGCCCCTTCGTCTCCCTGCCCCTTCTCCTCCCTCCCGTTTCTCCTCCCTGTCCCTTCTCCTCCCTGCCCCTTCGTCTCCCTGCCCTTTCTCCTCCCTCCCTTTTCTCCTCCCTCCTCTTTCTCCTCCCTGCCCCTTCTCCTCCCTGTCCCTTCTCCTCCCTTCCCTTCTCTCCTCCCTGCACTTTCTCCTCCCTGCCCCTTCTCCTCCCTGTCCCTTCTCCTCCCCGCCCCTTCTCCTCCCCGCCCTTTCTCCTCCCTGCCCCTTCTCCTCCCTCCACTCTCCCTAGCTTCTCTCTCCAGCCATCTTTTTTTCCACAATCTAATCAGATTTCTGTCTCAAAAGAAATGACCCAAAGCCAGCCTAGACCCAATGCAAGAAGGGACCCAACCAGGGCTCTTTTAGCCCAGATACATACCATGAATACGGGCCCGAACCTAACTTTGAGTCCCCTGAAAGGAGTAATGTTAAACGGTTGCTAAATGACAAGTGTTAATGAGGGGTGGAAGAGACAGAATGAGGGATGGAGGGAATTCATCAATACTCGAGGGAGACGAGAGTTTAAATAATATGTAGAGTTGGATGGGGATAAGGAAGTCAGTCTCTCTGTAAATGTATCCAGGCACGTAATCAACAGTGTGTACACACATACATATGGGTGTGAGCGTGTGAGTGTGTGCGTGTAAAGTAAAAACAATCCCAAATATTTCCTTTAGACAAAATTCAACATAGAATGCCATCAGTGAAAACCCTAAGAGCTGAGCTGTGAGTTAAAGAAGCCTTTAGGAGTCCATTTCAGCAGCGGTCAGCTAACTGAAAACATTTCGCTAGCGTGTGGCTGGGCCACAGTAGTCATTAACGCCCACCATCCCCATTCTGAGGTGGTTGATGGTGCTGATGGAGGCTGGAGTGGAGGCTAAGAACAGTTTATGGCAGGCTTCATCATAATCCAGACATTTCAGAGGCCAATGCAATCAGGTGACTGAGGCATTGCCTGACCTCAGTCTATCGAGTGTAAACAGACCACTCATCAAAGGTCTGCAGTGTGTATTTTTACCTCACTCGTCAGTCCTTGATATGCTGTGTAAACCAGTTGACTGTTTTAACACATAAACGTCCCATAGGGAAAATACATTTCCCAACTATTCAAGCCTCACATATGCCAGTATGGAAAAAGGACTTACACAGCAGAAGTGAACTATGCACTTGAGCAACAATACAGATGTGCGCAGTTCAAGATGTCCCTGTTTCATTCCTCTCTGGAGACGATCACAGTCTCTTGTTATGCTCTTGTCTCAGCACAGCAGTTTGGTTCTGCGCTTCCTTCAGTGAGTCAAGAGCCGATTTCGAAGGTCCTTCTGTCTGTTTCGCACTGATTTATCGTAGAGTCCCGAGAGACTAAAGATGTGTTAACATACAGCAGCAGAGACAAGCTTTGA
>BROE01000018.1:6575284-6610284 GCA_036571765.1 Plecoglossus altivelis | reverse complement strand
GTCTGTGCCTTTGTGTGTGTTCCGGTGTGAGGTGTGTACGTGTGTGCGTATGTATCTTTGTGTGTGTATGTGTGTGTGTGTGTGTGTGTGTTCATGTCTTAAAGGCAGACTACGGTGGAGCTGGCAGCTGTATGTTCCTCTTTTTTCCAGGTTATGATGAAGTTATGGATCTGATGTGATTAGTCTTATCGGGTTAAAAGAAGGATTGCAGAGTCTGGGGCAGGGGGGAAGCTAGGGCTTTAGGGGGGTGGAGGGGCAGAGGAACATCCCTGAGAAGACTTGGTGGGGGTGGGGTTATCAGAGAGGCTGCAGCAGAGGGCATCTCTATACCACCCTTCTTTCTTCATATTCAGTTCAAATCTCTTATCGGCGCATCCCTAGAGTCCCTGAACTCTCATGCCGTCTCTCGCTTGTCTTTTCCACTCCCCCCCCCTCCACTCCTAATTTCCTCTCCTCTTGTCTTCTCCTCTCCTCATCCCTCCTCTCTAATCCTTTCTTCTCCAGTCTCTTCCAGTGCCCCTCTCCTGTCTCCATGGCCAGAGTGAGTAGAGCAGTCTCCAGCCGTGGTGGCGTTAATCATGATGGAGCTCTGCGCTCGGTTAGGGAGGAGAAATACAGCTGCTGCCTCCATCCAACTCAGCTATAATAAAGATCCAGCTCCCCTGACACAGGAGAAGCCCCCCTTGTGACACAGTGGTCCACAAATCAAACGCTCTCCATGTCTCTCCTGGGGCCATTAAACCAACAAGGAGTTTCTGTGGTCTGGTTCTCAAGTGAGGAGACTGCATGGGCTCTCAGCTGAATACGGAAGTATAGCATGGTTAGCTCTTGCCCAGGACAGGCACCAACAAGCTGACCATGAACACCACCACCACTGCATCAGAGTTTAGATTGCCATGTATTCATTTAGCAGATGCTTCAATCCTGAGGCGCATACAGGGGGATTTGAACCTGCGACCACTTCTGTAGGTAACAAGTCTACGACTGAACTATTTCCATCTCGGTCTCCATTTGAAGGGGACATGCACATTTGACATAAACCTTAGCTGTCTTGCCTATGCTACCTAGTTTGTAATATGTTCAATATTGAATGGCAGAAACCTGCCGTTAGGCTCAGACAGGAAGCTTTTCCTGAGGCCAGACACCTGTCAGTCATTAGTGAACCATTATGCTAACATCCGCTACTCAGCTATTTCTGTCACACATTCTCATGCATAACCACCTATGGGGAGGGGAGAGGAGGAGAGGATATGGAAAGAGAGGATAGAGAGCAGAGAAGAGAAGAGGAGAAGGAGGAATGTGAGGGGGAGGAGGAAGCCGTCTGCCTTAAACAGTCACCCCTTTAATATATTAGGTTAAAGTAAGTCAGAATGGCGCGTCATGTGTGTGGCGTGTGTAGCATGTTAATTTCCATACATCAGAAATGATCGTGTGTGGAACTATGAGTTAACAACACAAAAAACATTGATTACTATGGAGTCACTCAAATCAGCTCACTTCAAAAGACTGCGAGGCACACCCTGTTCCCACAAGGGGTGCATGTGGAGAGGGGGGGTGGTGGGTATTTCTCCTCCCAGTGTGAGTGGCAGTTTGCAGAGGTGTTTGTGGTGCATAGCTTCTTTAGTACATTAGTTAGAGAGTGTCAAGTGAGAGATATTGTAGTGTGTGAAAGAGTGAGAGTGTGTGTGTGTTTTTTTTTTGTGTGTTTTTTTTTTTTGTGTGTTTTTGTGTGTTGTGTGTGTGTGTCGTGTTGTGTGCCTGTCCGTGTGTGTGTGTGTGTGTGGGGGGGGGGGGGGGGGGGGGGGGGGTATCTCCCTCCAGTGTGAGGCAGTTGCAGAGTGGTTTGGTTGCATAGCTCAATACATTATAGAGAGGGCAAGAGAGATATGAGTGGAAAGAGAGAGTGAAGTAAGGGGTAGGTGACAGTGTGTGTGTGTGTGTGTGTGTGTGTGTGTGTTTGTGTGTGTGTGTGAGAGAGAGAGAGAGATAGAGAGAGAGAGAGAGAGAGAGAGAGAGAGAGGGAAAGAGGGAAAGAGAGAGGGAAAGAGAGAGAAAGAAAGCGAGAGAGCCTTTTTGTAAGTAAGGATGAATCTCAAAACCTGTTGCTTATCCACTAATTCTACACTGTAGCCTTGGTGTCAAGCAATTTAAAGGGGTTTCCATCTCCAGTCAACAATGCGATGATGGAGTTTATAGGCTAATAAAGGTTAATGTGTGGTCTTTAGATTGCAATCCCTGTGGGCAATGCGAATGGGTGGCTCGTGTAGGTGTAGTCTCAGAGCGTTGGTAGGGTGATATCGATTATCTGTATTGACACAGCTGCCGAGAGGCAGGGGTTTTGAGCGGTATGACGAGTATTGCGATGTCAGAATGATATCAAACACACAGGCAACACAGATAAGATAAAAGGTCACTGACGTAATTGATAATCAAAGACAATAACAAACACTGCAGTTCACATATTTATTCAGCGGTAAGCTTGCTTTATCATAAACAGTCCACACGTGCAAATAACATTTTTATAGTATCGTGGTGGTGTGAGATACTTAATAAGTTATTAAATGAAATGTTGTCATTTTTTATTGTTCACAAAGACGCAGGTAGGTTACAACAGCGCGCTGCAGCCTACACCTACCTTAAAGGCGATGTCGTAAAACTCGCTGCTGTTGCTCAGTGACGGCCGGCTAGGATGGACCACGCCGTTCGCTTGAACCACACCGCCAGGGTTGGTTTTACCAGCTGTCCCGTTAGGTTTGCCGGTCGGGCTACCTGTCGTTGGGCTGCTACCGGCGTTTTTGCCTTTGCCCGCCTTTTTACGGGACATTCTATCTATCTACTAGCAAGTTTCAGAATTAGCGTTAAAATCGACGCAAATACTGTAGAGATCGATTCTATAAATAGCGATAACAAAGGAATAGACTTCAAAAGTTATACATCGTCAGACTAAATCGTTGTTTCTTTGGTTTTCACCTGCTACTCGAGGACATGGTTTTGTCACTCCTGAAGTCTCCCTCTCCCTCTCTCTTTCTCGCTCTCTGTTGCTCTCTCTCACACGCACTCTCTCCCCCCACCCCTCTCTCTCTCTCTTTCTGAACTGAGAAAGGGAAAGTTGTAGGTTTGTAGAGCACTGCCGATGTTTGTTCTCCACCTTTTCCTGTTCTGTTTCAGAAAAGATAAGGTTCGCTCACACAATTCCCTTGATCACTCGCTTTCCCTAAGACCTCAGCACAACCTCCTCCAGCAGCGAAGCGCGCGGTATCACCAGCCAGCAGTTTGGAATAAAAACACGCTCCACCTTGCGAACCGGTGCTGATAGCAGCTTGTCGAGATCAACAGGGCTTGCAGGATTGTTCATAGCCTGCTGTATTCAGATACACACGTCTTTGTGTTATGATACAATCTTCTCATATATCCACTCAAATATTTTTATGAAGTGTGCGTCCAGGTGATAGACCTATAGTCATGCGAAGTTGCCTTGTTGGCTGGTGTCTTATGAACAACTTGAACAATTGATTCAAAGAAAAGGACAGCCTTTTTAGGAAGTGCTCACTGGACGCAGATAGGTAGGTCTACGCAGAGCTAATTCGAGGAAGGACACTGATCTGAATGTAAATAGAATCTTTCATTTTTGCTTAGTTTAAACTGGATGGACGCGAGCGGAGCGAGAGCTGTCCATGGTGCTAAACATCTAATTGATCGTTGCGCAGGCTCAAATGCCTGGCTCACTCAAAGTTCGATAAAAGAGAAACCCGCCCGCCATTTTGCTCCGATTTATATACTTACATGAGCCAGCACTCATAAGTTGAATATTAAACTGGTCATTATGCTAATGTAGAGCTGTGTCTGGTATAAAGTAAATAAAACACCAACCGCTTAAATACTTTTTGAACAGTGCAATTGATTGCAGTTGTTATCGATGGTCTTACTTAATATGCTTTTCGATCTCGCTTATGACAAAGGTGTTCCCTTGAAAAATGAAAATACCAAATCTAATCGCGTAGACAATGTTTACGTGACTAATGACTACCGTGTTGTATGATAAAATACCGGATATCTAAACTAACCCTTAGGAGATGTGGGCTAGGCTCGTAGACACCACGGTTCGCTCTATGGTTTAGACAAACCACAGGCCACGCACAGCAATTCAAACCACACAAGGACACGGTCACGCTAGTTTCGCCGTGTGCCGCTAGAGGACGGCACAGGACAAAATTCCAAGTCATGAAATAATTTCAACACAGTCGTCTTTCATAATACACGTCTTTCACTATAGGTATAATCGCAGGCTATAAAAGTCAACATATTATTAATAATCTTGAAATTAAGCAAACTGCGCAGGGATCATAGCAACTTGATCGATCATTTGTTCTCAAGTGTATTTATATTTATTCTCATCTTCCTATATTCCTTTGAGGACAGACTTCCACTCTTTGAAAAACTCCATCTTTGAAACTCAAAACTCACTTCTGGTGTGGCTACATTCAGATGGAGAAGAGATGGTCTCGGTCCTTTAGAATCAATCAGGAAATGCCTCCGCTTCATACAATTGAGTCAACAGTTGTTTAACGGCGTTGACCCTGAGCCTCAGACCCTGCTGACAGGGGAGGCTGGAGGCACGCAGGGACAGCTGAGGGGTCCCTGCTTAGAAAAAACGCTATCTGTCAGCATTTTTATCCCCCCCCCACCACCACTACAACCAGACAAGAGGGGCCCCAAGCACCAATCAAACCCTAAAGCCCCCCCCCCTCCTTCACCCGCCCTCAAACCCCCCGACTTCCCTTGACAGCTGAGATTTGTTCCCCTTTGGAATGCAGCTGTCTCCCCGGGCAACAGCTGGGCGTTTTGGAGGGAAGGAGGGAAGGAGGGAAGGAGGGATGAGGCGGAGGGAAAGGAGAAAGTGAGAGAAAGCGAGTGGAGGGTTGGATAGGATTTTTGCCTGGAGGGATATGAACAGCCATGTCATGCTAAGGCTGAAGGTTTGCACCCATAGCACTGCACTGTAACGGCACTTCAACCATTTAATCTGCACCTCAGTATTTCTCTCGATTGCCTCTCACCTCAATACACTGCACGGTGGGACTGTTCAGCCTGGCCACTTAGCACTCCTGGCTGGAAGGTAAATGCATTTTGTTGGCTCTGTATTCATGCTGTGCACACTGATACAGTTAAATCTCATCTAATCTATTAGAGTGTTGCTGAGTGCCGTGTTGTTCAGGCACTGGTTCTGGGGGTAACAGCGATGAGAGGAGGTTGGAGACGGTTAACACTTTATACATTCCCTCACACAGCAACTGTATTTGATAAATAAAACACTTTGGTACGTTGGATGTTAAGGACATTTTATAATTTCACTGTTAAACTATGGTTCTGAGTCACACTATTTCATCATCTTGCATGCAAGTGAATTATTGCTCTAGTCACCACGGATGGCGTTTTTGTTACCACACCTTGAGTGTCTGTGTTGCCTCTGACATCTCCATGACGATCTGTCAAACAGCCAGCCCTGGCAGAAACAGAACCCAGTTTCAGTCATGTGACGCAGGCGTTCAAAAAGTTGTTGGCCTAGAAAATAGAGAGGCGTTGGGGACATGAGGTGGGGAGTGTGTAGCCACAGCTACGAGGTCACCCACAACACACACAGGGTCAAACACACTCACATTTACAAGCACACATCCCCCCCCCCACCTCTACACACACAAACACAAGCAGACGCACATGTACACAAGCACACCAAGCTCAGGCATCTGTCACTTTACCCAGGGTCAGGTGCCTGAGACCATGTTGGACGGTCCTGCAAGCAGCATGGCCAGCCACTCACCCTGGGAACAAGACAACTGTTGGGGAGGCAAGGCCACATTCAGACCCTCACTCATTCAGCTGTCTGCCAGGACCATGTGCTGTTACAGTGTATGTGTGCATGTGCAGAAATGTCCCCCAGTGCGCGTGTGTGTATGTGTGTTTTTGGATTTGTAAGTGCCAGTGCGTGTCAGTGTGTGTGACAGTGTGCAGGAGTTTGTGCGTGTCAGAGTGTATGTGTGTGTGTGTGAGCCAGTCTGCCAGTGTGTGTCCCTGTTTGTCAGCCCTTGGCAGAGTGACCACTGCTGGACTGGCAGAGACTGGCAGCCTCTCGCTCCCAGGGGCGTCTTGAAAGGAGCGAGAGGAGAAACAGGGCTGGGGGTGGAGGGGAGGGTGGGGATGGAGGTGAGGGTGGGGGTGGAGGGGATGGTGGGGGTGGAGGGGAGGGTGGGGATGGAGGCGAGGGTGGCTTGGGTTGGCGCAATGGTGGTGGTAAAGACTTTTACAATGTGCTGGAGTTGTTTTCTTTATGAATTTCCCAGCTGCCCAGAACACAATGATATAAAGGCAAGGCTCTAACTGTGCCCAATGTAGCCTGAAGTGCTGTTCTGAATGATTCATGGAGCAGAGACAAAAGAGGTGCATTTCAAACCCGAGTGGGAAAATGATGAGAAATGTCTTTAATCCACTGATCCTTAACCTAACAGCGAGCGCACTGTCCTACACATACTAATATTACTACACTGGGATTTCTTTATGACCTTTCTAACAATAATCCTCACTCCTTTTTTTCGGAACAAAGGACATTAGCCTGAAGACAGCATGTTGATCTGAACACAGGATGTTCGGATGAAGATCGGAGGCCTGACAGTCACCTAGATCACTGAAGGAAGTGGAGATACCTTCTTTGATGTGTGGTTTTGGAGTTGTCAGTTGCTACAACATACATACATACATACACCCCTCAGACTGTTGTGTCTGTGCCCTTTTCCTTGTCCACGTCATGCGGACGTAGTGGTGTCAGCCAGCCTGCTACACTGAACCTAAGTTACAACTGAAGCGTAAAATGTGACAGCCGCAAGCTTTACCCATTTTTTAATTTAGCACAGAACCAGCAGGAGTCCGCCTCTGCGAGTCCATGTGGGTCTAATCTCAAATGTGTTGAATTAAATACAGGCTCTCCTGGCTGCTAACCGACCCGGCCCGGTGACACAGTCTATAGAGGAGAATGGAAAACTCCATCCGTGGCTTAATCACCACTATGGTCCTAGTATATCACCACCATGGGGCTAATATCTGGTGCATATATCTAAAATACATTTCTGCCTCCTCATCTTATGTGCTTGTCTGGAGACCAAGCTGTAGCTTTGCTGCTTGTACCTTAGTCCTTTTGACCAGGCTACTGGCCTTCTTGTTGTCATCCCAACATAAAGAGCTGCCAGCCACCGCAATTCGGAGGGCATTCTCCGCATTCAGAGTGTGCGTGTGTGCCTAAGTGTGTGTGTTTGTGTGCTTAAGTGCGTGTGTGTATGTTCAGGAGGGGGGGCCCCCCAGCCGTAAATCCTTGCTCACCCAGGGTGCTTCCTGAATGTGTCAATGTGCCTGTCTCCCGTTGCCGAGGTGACGGGATTTATGTTGAGACACATGTTGGTGCTGTCAGGCCTGAATGATGGGATGTCAGCCAGAGAGAATCTGCAGGCAGAGTAGGCGCGGGACATGTTTCAGGATGCAACATAGCCTAAGTGTTTGCCTGAGATATGGAGAGGGTCGATCTAGCGTAATGGCAATTAAAGGAAAACGGAAAAAATGAAAGCGCGAGAAAAAGCTGGGAGGGAGAGAAGGAGAAAGGGAAAGAGAGACAGAGAAAACGCAGGGGGGAAAGAGGGATGGAGAGAAAGAGAAAGAGAGAAAAAAGTGAAACGCGGGCCAAAGTTCCCTCTGCCATTTCAAGCTATTCCCGGCTCTGAGATGCAGAGCAGACTGTGTTTGGATGGATGTAATATCTGGAGCTGTGAGGGGGACAAAGTGAAGCAGTTATGACTCACTGCTCTCTCTGTTGCTGCAAGGCCAGAGGCAGGCAGTACCACCCTTCACTCAGCTTGGGGCATGGCTGTGAATGAAGACACACACACACACAAAGGCACACACATGACACACACACACATAACACACACCCAAATGATACACCCTACGCAGATACATGCACAGGCACACATGAATACACATTCGAAGTTGGGTTGAGAGTGGGCACACACGCCAATTGAACATGGACACGGTTCGGTGGAAAAGGTGTGAGCAGGAAAGTGCTGTGTGTGGGAGAGTGCGAATTTGTGAGAGCCTGTGTGTGTGTGAAGGGCTTTTGCAGTTGTGACAGCTGGGCTGAAGGAGTGGAGGCGGTGTGTGTGATGGCACGAGGTGCCAACAGACCAAGTGTCTCTTTATTTTAGTCACACGTGTGTGTATCTGTGCGTGTGAGTCGCTATGTGAGGCTTATGGACATCTGTGTGTGTGATCATCACTGCTCGGGGTCCGGTCATTTTGGGAAGGTATGTTTCGGCATTCCTCGTGCACGTTACAATAACTTCTGATATGTTCACATGTTTGCGTATGTGAGGGTGTGGGCTCATGCACTTATGCGTGTGGACATGTGTGCATCCGGGCACACGTGTGACAGCTAGGAGAGCAGGGTGGCAGGCGGGTAAGGGATGATGAGGTCATTCAGCAGGTGGTATTAGGGAGACAGCTGGTCAGTGACCAGTGCCAGGGTAACGGGCATGGCGGGTGTCACAGGTCAGCCTCAGACCCCTGTTGTCTTTTCATTAGCAGGGTAGCTTCCCAGGGTGCCTTGCAACTTACCCTCAAGTTACAGTTGTTGCAGGGCTTACTCCCTATTACTCTTTCTCTCTGCTGTTGCTTTCATCTCCACCCCCTTCTCTCTCTCTCCCTCCTTCTCCCTCTCCTATCCTTCTCTCTTTCTCCTTCTCCCTCTCCTATGATTCTCTCTCTCTCCTTCTCCCTCTCCTATCCTTCTCTCTCTATCTCTCTCTCCTTCTCCCTCTCCTATCCTTCTCTCTCCTTCTCCCTCTCCTTCTCCCTCTCCTATCCTTCTCTCTCCTTCTCCCTCTCCTATCCTCTCTCTATCTCTCTCTCCTTCTCCCTCTCCCATCCTTCTCTCTCTCTCTGCTTCTCCCTCTCCTATCCTTGTCTCTCTATCTCTCTCTGCTTCTCCCTCTCCTATCCTTGTCTGTGGCTGCTGCCCCTCAGTGGAGTCTGGGATTAGGTCGAAACTCACTCGTTAACTCAATGAAGATGGGGCCGCAATGAGGTGGCGGAGCGTCTACGACTTAGAGGATCTGAGGATCTGAGCAGCAGGGGCCTGATAACAGCCTGACACCAGGGCAGCCAAGGGCGCCAGGGCTCCGGGCCCCAGGAGGGGGCTCCAGCAGGAACATGATACGGCTGAAGCAGCTCGCTGCAGGGAGTCCAGCTGATGGACCTCCACGTCCACATCCGCTTCGTTCCAAACAGGCAGCGGTCTGCTTTGTGTTACAGCCTCAGCAGGTTCGACGGAGGCCGTGCACAGAGGAGGGAGTCCACATGTTGCTGGGTTCTGACTGGAAGCCTGACCATGGTAACCATGCAGTCTCAGACTGCTCAATTAGGGGACTTGAGTCTGGACTCTCTTTTTTTTTCTTCTTTTCTTTTTCATTTTCTTTCGTGCCGGGTTGTTTTAATTTCTCTCGTCTGTCGCGAAATTAATGAAAATACATAAAACAAGGCAACGTATTTGGTACCCACTTATTTCTCGACGGACGCTGGCCATAAAACTAAAACCATTAGTGGCTCCGTAGGGACCAATTAGCGAGACGTGGCTAAACAAACCACGCTCCCGCTTTTACGACATGTTCTCCGTTTCACCCACCTCCCGCCCTCACTCCCTCACCCTCGCTCTGTCTCCCGCTGGCAGACTTGGGCACACAGCAGTATAGTTTTAGAGTGTGTTTGGCCTTGTCTGGGTAGGTAATATGTGATCAATCTGTCATACTCCCTACCCCCTACACGCACCACACACACATGCACATGCACACAGACAGAAAGGAACCAGGGCCTTCTGTTTCTGAGGCCTGTCACCATTGACTCACTTCCAGATGTGGGCTGATGACTGGCAGGCTGGCAGGCTGGAAGTTTAAGACAGTGATGAAACAGCTCAGCAGTGTCTGCATTACCTTCAGTTTGTCTGAGTATCACAGTGAGAGAGAGAGACAGAGAGAGAGAGAGAGAGAGAGAGAGAGAGAGAAAGAGAGAGAGAGAGAGGCAGCCCAAAGAAATTGGCTGTTGGTTGAGTCTTAACCTGAATCCCTGGACTCTGCCCTCACACTATTCCAATAGAGAACAACGTCCCGGTCTGCAACAGTGGGTGGTTACCTTTTATGACCACTGGGTGGCGGTAAAACTACAGACTCACCGCACACAGAAAGACAACAACAACCACCTGCGGTGTGCGTTTGTCATGTTTACCTCCAGGCAAAGTACTATACTGTCAGGTCTCTTCTCTGACGTGTCATACATGTGATCAGGACAAAGGTGCCTTCTCAGAACCTGTTCTCCCGGTGTTTTGTCTGTCATCTGGCAGGATGGTGGAGGGTAGAGAACCAGCAGATCGTATGTCCGGGGGACTCAAGGGAATGAAGTGTTTTAACAAAAACATTCCGATCACACGTCTGTTTCCAAACAAACAGCAAAGACCAACAGCAGAGCTTTGCCTGACCTTCTGACCCCTGCCCCCAGCTAGATCTGCTCTCCAACGGAACCGTCTCAACACGTTTGATGTGCCGCATGACTGGAAGTCCCCTTCAGTCCTAACCACTGCCAAATGACAGACCGTCATCGTCAGCGCGTGCGCGAGTGCGTGCGCGCGTGCGTGCGTGCAGCGCGTATCATTTCAGAGCAGACTAAACCCAGAAGCCTGACCGTGAGGTTTCGTCACCACATGAAGTGAGCCCAGGCCGTTCTGCCTGTGTCGAACACACGCTGTCAATAAAGGGAGGAATACGCAAACAAACAAACAAATCATGTCAGAGAGGGTCTGTGAACGAGGACCTGGGGGAGTAATAGACGGGGAGTCTGTGGTCTGCCAGCGTCCACAATGTTTACCCACGTCTCAGGAGGAGAGGGGAGAGGACGGGCGACAATGGGGAGCGGAGTGGGAGAGGAATGACTGAGAGGTAGGAGGAAGATGGGAGAGAGACAATTGCAGACAGACAAAGAGAAAGTGAGACAGACAGTCGGTGAGAGACGACGTGAGAGAGAAAGTGACGGAGGGATAAAGTGTTGAGAGAAACAAAGAGAGAGAAGAGAGCGAGAGAGGGAAAAAGAGGGAGAGAAGGACAAAGAGTGAGCAAGAGGAGACAAGCCTGGAATCAATAACGGCGTTTTTCTAGTTGAGGCTGAGGAGCGGCGCCTGAGGACAACAAACCGCATCCTTCCTTCCTGTAGAAGCAGCAGGGACAGGAAGAGACGCCAGGGGAGGTCACTCGGCCGCAGACTCACTTCCTGCCAGCGGTCTCCAGGGGTCATGGCATAAGTACTTCCGGGTCACGGGAGGTGCCACCTGTCTCCGGTTTCCCCCTAACTTCTCCCCCACGCCCACACCCCCACCCTCCATCCCCAATTTCCCTTGTCCAACAACCGTCCCTTGGCTTTTGCCAGGTGGGAAATAGATGTTGAGGAGTGGGGGATGAGGTGGGGGTGAGGGGTGTGGGCCCTGGGGGGGGTTCTGGAAATTGAAGAGGGGCCGAGGGATGGGTAGGTTACGTCATTCTGTGTCTCCTCCACCATCTGGGAGTCCTGTTAATGGGGTACAGAGAAGGAGAGAGCGAGGGAGAGAAGGAGGGAGAGAGAGACAGTTAGAAAGAGAAAGACAGAGAGTTAGGGAGACAGAGAAACAGAATGACAGAGAGTGACAGAAAGAGAGGGAGAGAGAGTTGGAGAGAGAGCACCACTCTGACCTCTGTGCTGGTGGAGGCAGCTCTGTCTGTGCTGATGGAGGCAGCTCTGTCGGTGCTGGTGGAGGCAGCTCTGTCTGTGCTGGTGGAGGCAGATCTGTCTGTGCTGATGGAGGCAGCTCTGTCTGTGTTGGTGGAGGCAGTTCTGTCTGTGCTGATGGAGGCAGCTCTGTCTGTGTTGGTGGAGGCAGCTCTGTCTGTGCTGATGGAGGCAGCTCTGTCTGTGCTAGTGGAGGCAGCTCTGTCTCTGCTGGTGGAGGCAGTTCTGTCTGTGCTGGTGGAGACAGCTCTGTCTGTGCTGGTGGAGACAGCTCTGTCTGTGCTGGTGGAGGCAGATCTGTCTGTGCTGATGGAGGCAGCTCTGTCTGTGCTGGTGGAGGCAGCTCTGTCTGTGCTGGTGGAGGCAGCTCTCCCTCACTGCCTGCCTGTCAGAGTCGTCTGGCCAGGGACCTCTGGTTGCGGCTCTGGTGTTTTCTCTGTAATCCACCGTAGCGGCTGCCTCCCTCCCCAGCAGAGGCCTTGAGCTCTAGGCAGGAGACTAACCCACAGCAGCAAAGAGCTGCCTTCAACTGACACGCTTGTTTCTCGATCTGATGTCTTCCACAGCAAATTGTGGGTTTGACAGACTACATATGGGGGAGAGAGCACAGGATGGCACTTTGTGTGTGGTACTGAAGGCAGGCAGCTATGTGCACATTATGCTGTTCACATGTGCTTATAATATTTTACGATATTTTGAATGAAAATAGCTTTTTCTCCCCAAGCTGTTGAGGGTTAGGGAGGTGAGAAGGGAGACTGGACCATTTTAACAGTGAGGTCAGACGTGACAGGGTGCATGTTAGTTAGTTAGTAGTCAGTTGTGTTAGTGTGAGTGTGTGTGTATGTGTGTGTGTGTGTGTGTAGGTGCGCCTGTCTGCGCCAGAGTGTAGTGTGAATGTGTGTGTGGGAGTGTGTGTGTGAGAGTTTGAGTGTGTGCCAAGCCGACCAGAGAGTGCTGGCAATTTCCCTGAGACTCAGAGCCTCACCACACTCCCCAGAGGGAGACCAAATAAACCTCAGATGTGCAGTGAGGGTCTGTCCTCTTTAAGACTGCACACACACACACACACACACACACACATACACACATGCACACACACCAGCACACATACACACCAACACACACAATCATACACATATACCTACACACACACAGACCAGTGCACGCACGCATGCACACACACACTCACACACTCACACACACACACAGAGTGGGGAGAGAGGGAAGGTTTTCATATTCACCTCCTTGGTTGTAAGCTGTCATTGTCGTCAGCCCAGGGAAGAAGGCAGATGTTTATGGTGTACAAGGAGGAAGAAAAAAGAAATCATAAATCGTTCTGCGATGCGCCCAAAGGTCACAAGTTCATGGCCATAAAATACACGAATAACCCTGCCAGGCGTAATTATAGAAGTGGCGGTCTGAGTGGCGGTCGACTGGGTCTAAACTCCAGGAACCAATCTGCTTCTCACCGGATGCAGACCCCACAGACGCGATGCACACCGAGGACGTCCACTCACAGACACACACAGATGCAGGCACACGCAAATAAAAGCCTACGGAACTTAAAATAAACAGACGCAAAACTTCTCGGACGCGTACACGCCCACTGCCTCACAAACACGCGGACGAACGCACACGCGGACGTGCGCGTTTGGCGCACGCGAACACACCCGGTCGGCCCCAGGGGGTTGTGACAGGCCGTGCTGACAACCGGTTAGCGAGGAGAGCATTTTAAAGATAGCAGCGTGGGACAGAAGGGGAGGGGGAGTCGGCGCACTGCTAGGAGCGCTGGGGCTTTACACCGCAGTGTAATCATGTTTGCATAAAGGAGCGTACAGCAGGGCCTGCATCTTATCTCCTGGATAGCTGGAAGGCCCGTGGCCCAGTCCGCTCAGCTGGGCAGGTCATCGGTTTTGCATCAGGTCGAAGTGGAACATCGTCACTTCATTTGGCTAACCATGCACGGGACAAACACCCTGGTGACATTTCCATACCTCCGCGTTAAGTTTGCAAATACGGTGCTAAGATTAATCAATTATGGGCGGTGGAATATGCAGAGACGGAGGGAAGGAGGGAAAGAGATTATAGGAAGAGAATGGGTCTGATGGAGTTATAGCTGGGGTGCAGGGGTCATTAGCAAGAGCAGAGTGCACACACTCCCCTTCTCCACCCTCAATGGGAGGCTTTGTGTCGTTGCCGTCACACCACACCAATTCCAAAAAAAAGTATTTTGTCAAAGGAGGTGGCGCGTGAGTCGGAGGACTTCCACCCTCCAGTCACCGCACCTCAGACTAGTGAGATCCCTCTCTGTAGTGAGATTCGTCCAGGACCTGCACCCCACAACCAAACGCACCCCTTTCGGGAACCCAACCCCTGGCCTCAGCGGTCCCCCTCCACCCTCGCGTCAAATCAAAGAGACAGGTAAACAACCACGGCAGCAGCGTGAATGACAAACGCAAGTGATGATGGGAGAGGGCGGGTGAATGACGCAGGAGGAGAGGGGCGGGGGTGGGGGGGGGGGGGGAGGTTGTGGAGGGTAAGGTGAGGAGGGTGGTGGGTTGTGAGGTTAGAGGGTGTAGGGTTGGTGAAGTGACAGGGGGTGGGGTTGTGGAGGTGTATGAGAGTAAGGTTGGGGAGTGGACAGGGGGTGGGGGTTGTGGAGGTGTAGAGGGTGTAGGGTTGGTGAGTGGACAGGGGGTGGGGGTTGGTTGGGGGGGTTAGAACTGTCTCTGCTGTGCCGCTCTGGAGAACCTCAGGGAGGAACGCCCCGCCGCCGCCTCCTCATTCAGGGGAGACTCCCTGCAGCTCCCAAAACCCACAAACAAAACCACAGCAGCACCTTCGCCCCCCCTCCCCTACACGCTTCACCCTTTCACACACTCTGCTTTCTCCATCATCATTTAACAAGTCTATAAGCGTTGCCATGGTAGCATTGGGACGTTAGTGGGGGAGGGGAGGGGCAGGGGCGGGTAGGGAAGCGGTAGATGGTCAATGTGTCGTCCGTGCCATGACGTTCTACAGGGTTCCCTGCCACTGCCAGAATCCTGGTCCTGCCGAGGGGAAGTATCTGTTTACCTCCGCTCTCCCTCCCTCATTCTAATTCTGGAGAGAGACCTGCAAATGAAGAGAGAGAGGGAGAAGGATAGAGAGAAAGGAGAGGAAGAAAACACGAGCCTTTTCTTATGTGTTTCCATGACGAGCGTTCCACCCCTGTAACACTAGAAGTCTCATTTTGAGGATCCAGTTTTATTAAATCAACGGTGCGACGACGTGGCCCCGTTTCCACAACACGGGCAGGTACGCGGGGCGCAGGAGGCGGGGGGCGCGGGAAGGCGGGGGCGGGGGGCATGGGGGGGGGGGGGCGGGGGCGGCGGGGGGGGCACGAACAAGTGGCCTTGAGTGGCGGCGGACTCGGGGCGTAATGGCTGCCAGGCGTCTCTCTGCACCTCGCGCTCTGGGAGCCTTTATGGAGGAGCAGAGGCTGTGCCTTCACCATTATTACACTCAACACATGGCCAAAGTACTGCGATAGCTACGCGCACCGCTGCTACCACGGAGGGTGTGTGCGCCTGTGTGCTCGCGTGTGCGTGCGTATGTGCATGCACGTGCGTGCGTGTGTGTGTGTGTGTGTGTGTGTGTGGAAGGGGTGGGCTGCTGGTGGAACTGTTTGGCTTGCGTCAGGCCATTGCCAGGGACTGGTCGTCACATGAAACTGCAGACTCTGTCAATGCATAAATGTTGTAGCACCAGTACGGCCCTGCAGAAAGGATTTAAATATCAAGAGATCAGGCTAACAGATAGAATGACAAAACAGGTGTGTGTTTTTTAATGTGTGTGTGTGTGATCATGAATAAAGATAAATGTGCCACTGGTAAATGTGTGCATCTGGTATAAGTCTGTACAGTATGCATTATGCAAATCGAACGGGAGTGTTTCTCTGTGTGAGTGTACGTGTGTGTGTGTGTGTGTGCATAGCGTGTGTATATGCATGTGCCATGAAAAAGCTTCTAAGGTCGATACAATAATTGAGGTGCTATAAATCCCATCGAGAGCCTAAGTAAATAAATAAAACGACACATGATTTACTTGGTTCTGGGAAGCGGGAGCTGTAAGTCATGTCTAGTTTCCGTTGGCGTGTGTTTCCGCGGCCTCCGCTGGTCCCCGGGAGCCTGGTCACTGCCAAGATGCTGATCTCAGGGTGTGACAACCACCAACACCCTCTACAAACACACATAACACACACCTAGACCCGCATTCTGTGCTGCAGAGACAGCGTGCTATCGTCAACGATCCCGATGGAGCGCTTCTGGAGAAGATACAGGCGCGATCCAATAACACCGCAGGAACGCGGTTCAAGAGACAACAAGCTGGTGTTGGAAATCATCGATTGGCTGAAAAAACGGTTCTGCTGGTCCCTCCCGACGCAGTCCTCGCTTCCCGTTCGCACACTCTATCTCTCCCTGCAACAGGAGGCCGGAGAGAGCAGCAGCTTGGCAGGCTCTCTCCTCTGCTCCTCATCTCTCTCCCAGCCTGTCTCCTAGCCAGCTCAACAGTGGAATGGATGGCTGCCATGTTGGCAGGCCCTGTCTTTTCCCTTACATACTTATTAAAGGTTGATTTTCCCCTGGCCCAGTCCTGTAGAAACAAGGTGTGCTCTCTGGCAGAAGAGGCCCTCGACAATCTGGGGCCAATTTGAGGGAGAGTTAAGATGACGGCTTTCCCGAGTTTAAAGAAGTGCTTGGCCGCAAAAGCATGTCATGTCAGACAAATATGATTATGATAATCTGTATTAATCTGACCACAAGTACATCAATACAGATTAGAGCAATTCACCTCTGGCACACACACACGATGTCACACACTTAAACACACACGTACACACACTCACGCGTGCACGTGCCCTTGCGCTTGATCAAACGCAGCAAACATCTGGAGAAGACTGTGTTGAGACTCAAGTAATGATATGGTTGCTGTGGAGACAACAAGATGACAAATAGATGTCTGACATGGACTGTTCCGTGTGTCCGGGGTGAGTGTTGAACACACACACGCACACACACACACACACACACACATGTAACACCCAGTGAGACAGCAGCACCCTCAGGTCTGGACTCTGGGGGTGGCTCTAACAATGGGCTCCATTCTGCTCCTTCCCCTCCCCTTCACTCTCCTCCTCCTCCCTCCGCTCTCCCCATATTCTCCCCTCCTCCCTTGCCCACCTCTCCTCTCCTCTCCTCCCTTCCTCTTTCCTCCACTCCTCCCCTCATCCCCTCCTCTTTGCCTCCACTCATCCCCTCCTCTCCTGCCCACTTCTCCTCCCTTGTCCCCTCGCCTCCTCCTCCCAGGCTCCCCTCGTCAGTCCCCTGTCATGACTAATGACCACGGGGGTGTTGTGACGGAAGACACAGCACAGGCCTGTTCTCTAGTCTTCCCCTGCTGAACACTTTCTGACAACAAATACATTCCCTTCACACATCCCAATATTACGAGCATGTTCCAGGTTTCTACAGTGGCAAACATGACAATATCCGGCACAGCCGAAGTCTTGAGAAGGACGTTTTGCCTGTGGGATTTTGTTCCAAACTCTGGAACACATTTTAAAATCTGATAATAAAAAAAAGGATGCGACCTGACTCTAGAGACAGATTTAGGAGCATAACAGGACAAATTGTACCATTTCTCAAGATAACAGACCTTCCATGACATTGCCATTACTGCAACAGCCAGAATAGACATTTGACATGGTGACAAATGTCAAGTAATGTTTTGCTGTAATTCAAGATGATTCATTTAATAATGCTGACCTCAGATGGCCATCATGTTCTGGAGATAAAGAGCAGGAAGTGGATTGTGTCTCATTGCGGTTACTTGGAAAGAAGGAGGAGTATGGGGTGAGGCAGGGGAGGGAGGAGAGAGGCTAGGCCCAGCTGAGAAGGACGTGTGTGGGGTGATCAGGCCAGAGCAGCAGCCTCTGCTGGAGCCCACAGATGTGGAGGAACTGATAGAGATCTGGAACAGATGCATCTTTGACTGGTTTCTCAACAGCTGTGTGTGTGTGTGTGTGTGTTTGTTTGCATGAATGTGTGTGTGTGTGTGTGTGTGGGGACTGTGTGTGCTTGTCCGCGCGCGTGCAGTACATGCGTGTGCACATGCGTGCGTTCGCATTCACGCTAAGTTTGTATAAACGTGCATCGTAGGGTTTAACAGGTCCCCCAGACGTGAGTTCTTTTGTTACAGTAAAGAGCTCATGCCAGCTAGCTATGAGCTCATGGCCTCACGCTGTACGGAAGGGCACTGCTACAATGTAACAGGTAGCAGATGAGAAGGTCAGCCAGGCATGTCCACTCTGAAGCCAGCTCAGGTCTCACTAGGGCTGGGACTCAAGCACGAGCCAGAAACAAGGGCTACGGGGGAGAGAGTTCATTGGTGTCACTACCCTGGGTCCATAGCCACTGTATGTGCGTGTGTGTTTAAGCAGTGCTTTATTTTGTGCAGGGGGACAATAATGTAGGTTATGGAGGAAAGCAAAGAGGGAGCTGTGTCCAAACTCTTGTGTGTGTGTGTGTGTGGGTGAGTGTGTGGGTGAGTGTGTGTGTGTGAGTGTGTGTGTGTGTGAGTGTGTGTGTGTGTGTGTGTGTGTGTGTGTGTGTGAGAGAGTGCATGCTGGTGGCAGTGTGTGAGCCAAGTGTTAGGCATGTGTGGATGTGCACGTATCTGTATGTAACTGTGTGTTAGTGTGTGTGTGGTGGCGAATGACGCAAGGCTTATAGTGCGCTGCCACAGTTCTCGGCTGGGGTTCTAATTGGGCTGCCCGCCTTTGTCGCCTGATTACAAACAGACCAAGGTGAGTGTGAGAGAGTGTTTCCCCTCCCTTCCTCCTCCCTCCCCTTTCTCCTCCCTCTGTCCCCCTTCTCCAACATGCTCTCTCTCCTCCTCCCTCCTCCCCCTCCAACCTCCTCCCTCTCTCACCTCCTCCCTCCCTCTCTCACCTCCTCCCTCTCTCCCCCTTCTCTAACCTCCTCCCTCTGTCCCCCTTCTCTAACCTCATCCCTCTCTCCCCCCTTCTCTAACATCCTCTCCCTCCTCCTCCGTCCTACATCCTCACCCGTATCTTCCCCACTTCCCGTCTCTCCTCCTCCGTCTCCTCCTCCCATGGCTTCACGCTGGCTCCAGTGAACGCTCAGTGTCCTACTGGCACCAACACCCTGGCGTTAATGATTACAATTTGCTCAGCGAGTCCGATGAAGGCAGTGGCAGTCGGACCTGTTGCACCCCCCCCCCCCCCCCCCCCCCCCCCCCCCACTCCCTCACCCTCCCATGATGAACTTCCCCACCATACTCTCCCCCCCCCCCTCCCCCCCTAGCCTGACCATCTCCCTTCCCCCTCCGGCTATCAGCCCAAAGCTTTACGGAGCAGCGGGGCAGGACGCGGACGCGTCACAGAGGAACAGCCCTCCTCCATCCCACCTATAATGATGCTTAATGACACACACCACGTATGGATTTTACTGCTGAGCAGCACACAGCAGAACCACAATTAGATGTAATATCACTCACATGGAGCAGTAAAAATACATTCCGAATTCAGGGAGGAGCGTGGTGGGGGCAAGCGTTGCCCCGTCAGACAGGAAACCAAGCTGTTTTTTACAGGGAAGGGGCACCCAGAAGTAATGACTTAGCCTTGGTAGGGGTCTGCAGTAATAAATAAAGCTGGATTACACAAGCAAAGTGGACCATTAACACAGTGGTTGCAAACTACACCTGAGTTTTCACCCAGCCTGCACACTGGGCCAGGACACCACCTCATGCTGCAACCATGTGACTGGTGAGGAGGGGCAGGGGGGTTGGGGGGGCAGGGGGGCAAGGGGGCAGCAGGATCTATCGTCTGGAAGGTGCATGAAAAAGGGACAAAGGAAAGAGAGATGGAAGGTGAACGAGAGTGATGTAAAGTCTGAGAACTTGTGTGAGACGATGCAAGTTGAAGGCAGAGGGAGATAAAGAAAGAAAGAAAAAAGAAAGAAAAAAAACGAGAAAAGGAGAAAGGGAGATATAAAAAGCCTCCTTGTATATTTAAGGCTGTATGGAGATACAGTGACTCCAGGGCAGGTCATGTGATGGTAAGGTGCACTTTGATTCGTCCACCATCCAACACAAATGTTCCAATCGTTCTCCCGGGGGGCCAGCAAAACAAACAGCATGTTCTCAGCAAACAGAGCTGGACACTCCTACGTTCTCCTGTAGTGTGTTTTGCTCTTCCCGTCTTCCCTTCTCTCCTCTCTTCCAATAAAACAAGTTCCAAATGTTCACCATGCCATGAAGGAGTGAGACTTGAATTCCCTTCCTCTCCACTCCGCTCCCCTTTCCTCTTCTCTCTTCTTCTTTCCTTTCCTTTCCTCTCCTCTCTTCTCCCCTCCCCTCCTTTCCTTTCCTCCCCCCTCCTCTCCACTCCCTTCCTCTCCTTTCCTTTCCTCTCCCCTCCTTCCTTTCCTCTCCTCTCCTGTCTCATGTCCCCTGTCCCCTGTCCCCTATCCCCTATCCCCTATCCCCTCCCCTGCCCCCTGTCCCTCCTCTCCCCTCCTCTCCTCGCCCAGCACAGGCAGCAGTAAGAGAATCTTAACAGGCTCCGGTCCTCGTCATGCTCTTCATGAGCCGTGACTAGAGCAGCTTTTACAGCACCTGCAACACACCATCTGATCCCATTGACACCTCTGTCCAAATAACGTAGGACTATTGCAGATGCCCATCACAGCTACCTGCCTCCTTAACACAGACTTCATACTCGCAGGAACACACACACACACAAATGTGTACAGGCACACAAACACGTTCACGACCTGAGTTGTCTTTTGAAGAGCAAAACCAGTGACTGTCCATCCTGATCCCACACAGAACAACCACACAATTGACACCCATGTACAAAAACCAGTCCCTTCTTTCTCCTTATTCCTCAATCGTCCCCCCCATCCCTCCCCCATCCCCATCACCCCTCCACCCACCACGAAGACAGCGCCACCTATGTACTGTCATTGCTCATTACCAGGGCAAATCAGCTAGCAGAAATCCAATAAAAGCCCAAACCAGGCCCCATGTCTTAATTACAGGAAGTGGAAAGATTGGGAATGGAGAGTACAACTGCCAACACACATAGTAGACCCGGTACAGATGCATGGGTACTCCGAACTAATTGCACATGCTGTGATTAAATCATTTGACTGTATTTAAGCATATTAGTCTAATAGCCAGTTTTCGAAGGACAGCAGTATGCCAGAGGAGATGTGTATAATTGAATGATTTGGGATTCGCTAGTGGGGACGAGGGAAGGAAAACCTCTGCACATTTTCTAGAACAATTCCTTCCCATAATTTGCTCATTATGCTTGTTCAATGAGAGCTTTGTCATGACCATGGCCAGGGGCCTGGGACTAGCAGTCCCTGGTTACAGGAGTGATGTGTTTCCTGGAAGGGGAAGGATAGGAGTGATGCGTTTCCTGGGAGAAGGGGGAACAGGAGAAGAGCTTTTCCCAGGAGCTGATGTGGTTAGGGGGTCATAGATGAGGCAGGGAGACTCCAGTACCTGCTGGATTCTCAACAAGGGATCTGGATGAAGAGGAGATAAGGAAGGAAGAGCAGGCCACTCACTAGAGGAGATTCTCACAGTCCCGTCCAGAACTGTGCACTTAGTATAGTGGAGTGCACTGACAAACATTGCAGTGTACTGACAAATACTGTGGTCAGAGTTGGGACATTTTTACTTACCGATAGTGATGATGATAACGAGATGTTGACGATGAAGAAAGTGCTGGTTGCATGAGACAACTGCGATGTTAAGCAGATACGGATGACGGATGACGGATGAGGCTAGGGGGCCGGGAGCCTGCGGCGGAAGTGCGGATGATCACCCAGCAGAACACATCAGGACATCCCGACATGTGGTGGGGTTCAAAGGTGGAGCAACCCCCCTCCTGAGAGGCACCCCCGCACTCATGCACACAGGAAGTCCACACACACACACACACGCATCGGCCAAGAAACACTCACTGTCGCTGCAACCGTCCCTTCGGAAACAGCCGTGTTTTCAGCACAGTGGTGCGTGTGCTCGTAAATACGACCACCCAGGGAGAGGCTGGGAGTGAGAGGCTGTGACCCGCTGGAGATCGTTCACGTCCTGTGACCTGACCTGCAGACCTGGGGCTGCGACTGCGCACTCCTCACACACACACGTATGAAAGCAGAGCCACTATGGAGGGGAACTGGGAGGATACTATTAGATCCAGTCTGAAAGTGATGAGCAGTATATACCACAGGATAGAATATCAGTCTTACATTGTACTGGATAACATGTAGAAAGTCAAAACATGAGTGCATGTGTCCTATTATCAAAGAGATGGAAGTTAAAGACACACACAGATTAAGTAAAAAAACAGACAGATTCAAAGCGCCCTCACCGGTGGCAGATTTGACCAGTCGTCATGGTGACCAGAACCATTGGAGACATGGTTCCCCTTTATCTCATCCTGACATGCAAATAAGCTGTGACAGGAAGAGGGAAAGGAGGAAGTGCCCAGTGGCAGTAAACCAGCCCCAGGTGTGGGGCAGGGATGTTTACACCAGGCCACAGTGTTCCTGACAGGTTAGTCAGGCCAGAAGGCAGGGTTGGTCTAAGCTGGGCTGGGCTTTTTGGACTGGACTGGACTATACTAGACTACGCTGGGCTGATACTTGGACTAGGTGCAGGTCTATTTCTAGGTCTTTGATCTAAAAGTGGTGCTGGGTCCGTCCGTTTAAGGCAATGCAGCATGCCAGAGTACACACATTATCTGAGACACGTGAAGATAAAGACCTACTTACGTGACTTATTTGTATACGGCATGGAAGAGCAGCTAAGGGAGAGTTTATTACTGTTTGTTGCCACTCAAATTAGTGTTCCAGATCGTTTTTTAAACAGCAGACTCGCTGGTAAACAAACAAAGTAAAACAGAGCCGCAGCTGGAGACTGGAACGTGGACGGTCCAGAAACAGGCCCCAAATATTCCGTTAACCCACACAAGTTTCCTCAATGGCGGCTTTCAACCGACCATATCAGCCGTCCAAAAAACGTTGTGAAAGAGAAATGAGATGGACAGAGCATTGATTATGTGTGCATGTGTGTCCAGGCCTCTGAATGATGGCGGCACGCTATCAGATGGATTAACAGACTGGAGCCTGTTCTGACTAGCCCGCTTGGAGAGACTGACCTGTGAATGATCCCCAACACTGGGTCCGGGTCAGCGCCCCAGCTAGCAGAGCAAACACATTCACAGATCGGAGAATGACAATGTACTTTGGAAATGCGTTTATCTTTCGCTTGTGGTCTAATGCTAAGAATAACTTGAACGCTTTTGAGGGACATGATACTGAATACTGTTTGTGTCTGGCTCCCTGGTCTTCAGAGGGATGAGACTGTGCCAAGCAGGCAGACAGGCTGACTGGGTGCCAGGGTCAGAACAGATGTGCGAGACACCTGTAGCCTCCTGTCAGCGGCTGGGAGCTCTCTGGAGCAAGGGGACAGAAGACTCTGTCTGGGACAACACAGATGTGCAGGGTCACACAGGCCAGCCATTGTGTGGGTCGCTCTACTCACTCAACTCGCATGCCACACACACACACCCACACACCCACACACCCACACACACACACACACACACACACACACACACACACACACTCACACACACACACACACACACCCGCACACACACAGCCATGCCAGTGAACACACTCATGCTCACTGCCTTTCTATCTTGGTATCTCTCGTTCTTTTTCTCTCGTCTCTCTCCTCTGTCTCTCTCTCTCTCTCTCTCTCTCTCTCTCTCTCTCTTTCTCTCTCTCTGTCACAAACACGCATGCACGCACCTAACATTGGCACAGTGTCAGTTTGAGGTTGAATATTGTTTACGCCGACGTCAGCTGTTGTGTTCGAGAGAGGAGGGAGCGTGCGGCCACCAGTGCTGGTGGTGACAGAGGTCACAGTCCAGCTAGCGGTGGCTGCAGAAGGCCACCTTGACTTTACATCCAGCTGTCACGACTCTACAGATAAACAGCTTGTTCGAACGGCGTTCATTTGCAAGGAAAATTCACCAATCCTCTTCCCACAGCCTCTTGCCTGGTTCACAGACACCCCATTACATCCACGTTATTTTTGGCCTTTATGACGACCATCAAAGTTGCTTTACACAGCTGCCGCAAGAGAGCTCGGAGAGTATTTCTGGTGAGATTTAATACAGAAAACTGATTTCACTTCCTTCTAAATGAATTTATGAATCACCGACGACAGCTGCTATTTTCAACATAATGATTTTGTAAATCAAATCATCAGAAATAGAAAACTGTGTGTGGCCTGAATGCCAGTGGTAGATATTATACCCGCTACACCGCTGGCCAACAAACTGTTGATGTGGTGGAGAACAGAGATGTCATTTGGCTGCAAATGAATGCTGATCCAAAGTGATCAGAACTCCTCAAAAGGCTTGAAACTTTGCTCATCTGCCAAGGCATTCCCAGACCACTGAACCCTTTAACTCAATTTCCATCAATACCCAGAACAGCACCAGAGGGGAACGCTGTTTTGCCTTGTCTCTGTTGATTGATGTATCACGTTACCAAGGAGCTCATTTAAGCAGGACGACCTTTGAGAGGCTTTTGCAAATGAGAGGGCCCCGGGGGGGGGGTTTGTATGTGAGCAAAAACAAGCTGGAGAACGGAGGTTAACCGAGAGAAATATGACAAAAAGCAGAGAGGAAAGAAATGGTCATAGTGTGGAAAAGCGAAGGCACGGTAGGGGAAAGTCAAAGAAGCGTAAGAGAAGTGATGCCGGCAAGATGAAGTGATGCAGATCAGAACCGAGTCCGGAACATTCTCTGAAAGTCGGAGAACAAGGGTTAGCGGTGGGTGGGTAGTAACGGCATTCCTTCGCCACTCAGCATCCATTCTCAAAATGCAGATGTCAGATATCCCCTCCTCTTCTCCATCCCTCCATCCCTCCATCCCTCCATCTCTGATCTCCCCACGGTTGATGTATTCATCTACCATGCTGGACAAACAATGCTGTCATTCATGTTGGTGGCCGTAGACCCCCCAGTCCTCTCGCCCCCGTCCCGGCCCCCCCTCCTCCAGGCAGAAAGAGGGCCTGGTGGTGGTGCTGCCTGAAGGCTGGGGTGGGGGGTGGGGGCTGGGGGGGGTGGGTTGAGAGGGAGGGCACGGAGGAACCCACAGGAAGCTCAGGCTTTGCACCAGACTACACAGAACAGGCAGTGCTCACAAAACGGTGATAAAACAGTGGATTCCTCACACATGTCACACATGGGGCTTGCTACACAGCATGGCAGCCCCCCTTGTGATGGACGTGTCTTGTCTCTAGGAGAGATGGTGGTTCTGGATGTAATGTAACTCTAGGTTTGTCCCTGCTCTGTTTCTTGACAGCTGCGAGGAAGTCAACACATAGCAGCTTGGTGCAGAAACAGTTTGAGAAGCTGTGTGCAATGAACAGAGAACTGCATACCATACCTCACCCAACACTCTGTATAAATAACTTCTACCGTCAGCGATTCTCGTCGATATAGTGGTGCTCAGCTTCAGCTATAGCCTGGTTGAAACAGTAAGCTGACTGAGATTGTAAGAGAGAAAACTCATAAAGCCTGTGTACATCGCACACTTTAGAAGTCGGCGAGGTCACATGGTGTGGGGGAGTCAGCAACATCTGAAAGTCATCTTTGGAGGACCCCTGTGTCATATAAACTCATATCAGAACAAGACCAAACATGCTCTGCTCAATCTGTCACGGATTGCTGTGAAGAAGTCACCTCGCGTAGCAGATAATTACCAGGTGTCTTCTGCAGCAAGGACGTCTGGACTGATGGGTTTCAACCAGTAGCTGACAGAGCACTTGATGTGTTCTGGCCTTGTTAGATGGAGGAGAGGGAGCAGCACACAGCATGGTGCAGCTCCCAGTGTGGGAGGGGGAATGTGCTGCGGGAAAAGGAGGGAAGGAACCAGAGGGAGCGAAGGAGGAGGAGGAGGAGAAGGGGAGGACAGCATGCACATGTGGAGGGGGCGTCCAGGGGTCAGGGCTCTCTCTCTCTCTTTCTCTCTCTCTCTCTATCTCTCTGTCTCTCTCTCTATTTACAACCCTGCTGTTTGCTGTTGTGTACTGTATATCACATTTTGTTTTTATATTAATGTAAACCAGCCCTCCTCTCTCATTTTTTCTTTCTCTCAATCTCTCTCTCTCTCTCTCCCTCCCTCCTTCTTTCTCTCTCTCTCTCTCTCTCTCTCTCTCTCTCTCGCTTTCTCTCTCACTCCTACTTAGAAAGACTGCCTTTCTTTCAGCTTGGCCCAGGCTAATGCAATTGAAGCAAATTAGTGTAATTATGCTTCATATTGGAGATTGAAGAGGCCAAGGTAGTCCGTGGGCCGAGGGTTGGAGGGGTGGAGGGCAAGGGCCCAGCAGGACAGGGGAGGGGTGCGGGGGCACGGAAGCTAGAGGAACGTGGGTATTTGCTGACGGGAATAACTAATTCATCAGCTACTTTTTGCTATTTATCTGAGTGCATTCTTGCATTTATGACATTATAGATAATCAAATGAGAGGGACTGTGGAATGCCGCTTCTGCTCTCAAAATGTAATTCTACTAATGTGAAAATAACCCCCCCTCCCCTTCCCCACCCGTGCTGCCACCCTCAACCCACCCCCACCTCCAAATCCCACCCCCACCGACAAAACCCCCACCACTGACTGTCCACCAAGGCCCACTGGCCATACCCCCCCCCCCCCCCCCCCCACACACACACACCAGGGAGGAATCTGTCCATAAACTCAACTAAGTTATCTGGCCTGTGCCAACCTGCTCCCAGCGTTGTGTGGAAATCCAAAGCTATTGTCTTGCCCAACAGCCAGCTCTGCAGCTGGACTTCGACTTGCAACACATGGCAGATCAGACAGCAGATCCATCATTCCTACCCAGACAGAGAGCCATGTCCTCAACACGGACTAATTCATGTACAAAAAAAAAGGAGCGAGGGAAAACAAACCCATGTCGCTAATATATTCCCCAAGCTTTGATGCTCTCCACTTCTGACAGAATCTGGTGATGAGTGGTGGTGGTGGTGGAGGGTTCTACAAAAGCCTAACCAGAAGTATGAGTTTGTGACCACAGTTTTCCTGAACACGTTTCCCGGGCCCTGGTCCACTATTATGCACGGACAGGGGAGAGTAATTGAAGAGTGCTGTCGCGCGGGGTCAATGTGAGGTGTGGAGAAACTCGGAGAAAGAAAGCAGGGTTGTGTGGATGTAGGGGACGGGGGACGGGGGGCGCGTCATTTTCCAGAGGGGCAGCAGGGTCAAGCCAGAGGTGCAGTCACTTGACCTACACCCCCCTACGCCCCCCCCCCTCCTCACCCCTCTCTGTCATCCTCCTCCTTCCATCTCAGTCTCTCTGTCCCTTCCTCCTCTCTCTCCTCCTCTCCCTCTTCTCTGTCCGGACCCCACCCTGTGGAGAGAGGGGACCAGGGGTGGAGGGGGATGCCTCCATTTGATCTCCGCTCGGGGGAACACCAGACCTACTCATCATCTACATCCTGTTTGGGGGGGAAGGCGTTTGAAACCCATCTGTTCCCTGCTCCCACAGGTCCCATCACTGAGGCATGGCCGAAGAGAGAGGGAGAGAAAGGGAGGGAGATATAGGAAGAGAGAAGGGGGAGAGAGACAGAGAGACTCTCCTTCTAGCTCTCGGTAGAGTACAACTAAAAGAACGGGGGTCTGCAACGTCTCATTGAATACATTCTACCGAAAGGGAAATGTGATTCCTTTATTGATATATTCACAGTATAAACATCCCATATGATCCAACAGAAAAACTCAGGCTGTCATAAACACTTACAACGCACATGCACAGCCTCCCACACAGGTTTAGATGCACGTGGATCAATGAGCATGCGTCTGTCTGAACAGACTGTCCGTCTGACAGAGTATTCTTTACAAGAACAACATGCCTAATGAGCCATGTCTTTTGAATATAATACTCACTTATTTTGAGCAAATCGTCATGATCAATGAAACGTGAAAATGTGCAGTGTATGTATACTTTTTTTTCGCGGCCAAACAGGATTAAGTGTAAATTGAGTTGGATCATGTTTTTCTTTTTAGAGACATACCTGTGGATCAGATAAGATGTGACTAGCATGATGCCGTTGACAGCACCAAGACGTCAATAGTCAAACATCTGCTTGTCAGCCAGGAAGGAATGTGTGATAAATCTATTAGTCCCAATTATGCTCATAATTGCTAAAGTGTTGACCATCCCTCGTCCCAGCTGGGCACAATGGAAAAACACACTCGGTCGAGTCACACACTCGGAGGAGGAGGGCGAGGAGGAGGTGGAGGTGGAGGAGGAGGAGGGGGGAAGGAGGTGGAAGAAGTTGGAGGAGGAGGCGGGGGAGGAGAAGGAGGGAGGAAGGAAGAGGGCGAGGAGGAGTGGGGAAGGAGGAGGGAGGGAGGGAGGAAGGAAGGAGAATGGGAGGAGGAGGAGGGGGGACAAAGGAGGAGGAGGTTGATGAGCAACAAGAGCAGCAGGAGCAGGAAGAAGGAAATGAGGAAAGGAGGGATGGAGGAAAGGAGGGATGGAGGAAAGGAAGGATGGAGGAAGGGAGGTGCATGAAGGAGATGATGAAACGAAGGAGGCTAGCAAGGCATTGGGAAACCAACATGAGCATTAGGTGTAGGAAGAAGGAATTCAAGTGGATGGGTTGAGCAGAGGGAGGGGTGGGTGGGTGGAATCACAGGAGGAGGAGCAAACTGAACATCGGCTCAACCCCTCAGTCCATCTGTACAGTGCATTCAGTATTTCTAATTACATTTCTGAACATCATGATACCGTCATTCAATTAGTCATTTAGATCGAATCTTGGACACATGTTTTATTTGAAGGATGTTTAAATGAAGGCTATTGGCTATTTTCATAAATGCTGCCGTTGCTGATGCACCGTCAGTTGGCGAGACTTCTAAAAGCAAGCCACATTATGGAGAAAGAGATAATTCACCCAACCAGACTATAAATACCAACAAACCCAAGCTTTACTTGTAAGAAAATGTTTTATGGAGTTTAATATAAAACTAATATCACACTATTTAAGTTTGTGTAATCCTTCTCTCCCGGTTCAACATAGTGAAACAAGCTAGGGCACGGATACGGGACATTTATGCCAATGTAAGGTCATAAAAACGTTTAGAAGAGAGGGCTGAAATAGTCTGAGCCCATAACCTGAGCCGTTAGTCAATCGCAGAGGAGAGAGGGCAAGGGGGGAGACGGGACGGAGAGAAGGGAGGGAGGGGGGAGGGAGGGGAGGAGGGGGGGAAGCTGTGGAGGGGGGGAGGGGGGGCGCTGGGGGCTCCCTCAGGAAGTTATTAGCTGTGTCCAACCAGCGGCCAATAAAACATACAGGTTACATGCTACCCCAAGTCTGGTTATGGTGGGGGACCTTGCTGTAATGAGATGGCGTTTGTGTGTCTGTGTGGCATATCTATGCGTGTGTAGGTCTGTGGGTGTGTGTGCTTTGTGCACTCGCTCGCACGCAGTGTGTATGTGTTTTGAGAATAGATATCTAGTGTCTGCGTAGAGTGTTATTTAGGGTGAGAATGAATATGTGGGGATATGTGTGTGTGTTTGGTGGCTGTGTGTGTGGTGGGTGTGTGTGTGGTGGTGTGTGGAGGAGGGGGGGGGCAACAGGTTGCAGAGGCCCTGGGGGGAGGGAGGGAGGAGGGGGGAGCTGGTGAGGGGGGCGGGGGCGCTGGGGGCTCCCTCAGGAAGTTATTAGCTGTGTCCAACCAGCGGCCAATAAAACATACAGGTTACATGCTACCCCAAGTCTGGTTATGGTGGGGGACCTTGCTGTAATGAGATGGCGTTTGTGTGTCTGTGTGCATATCTATGCGTGTGTAGGTCTGTGTGTGTGTGTGTGTTTGTGCATGCGTGAGATGTGTATGTGTTTGAGAATATATCTATGTCTGCGTAGGTGTTATTTAGGGTGAGAAATGAATATGTGGGATATGTGTGTGTGTTTGTGTGTGTGTGTGTGTGTGTGTGTGTGTGTGTGGAGGAGGGGGGGGGCAACAGGTTGCAGAGGCCCTCCGTAGTGAGGGGCAGTAGCAGCCCAGTGAGGTGTCAGCTTCACTCTCAACACTGCCAGGTCTAATCACACCTCCCCCCCTCCTCCCTCCTCTTACCTCTCCAGGCAACACAAGTCATCCAAGAGGGCTGAGCATTTTACAGGGATGTGTTGATTACATGGTACCCTCCTCATCATCATCACCACCATCATCATCACCAACATCATCATCACCAACAAACATTGATACTTGAAACAAAAAACCGTTGACCTCGGATTCGTTTTTATGTATCGTTTCTGTTAAAGCCAAGAGGGGCAAGAAATGTCAATAAAAAGCAGTTGTTGACATTAAATCCAATGAGACACCCAGGGACGGGAGAATAACATCCATCGTTTATTCCCCTGAAGAGTTACAGCTGTTATATTTTAAACCAAAACTCTGGAGTCTCATGTCTGAAAACCTTCACCGATGAGAAGAATGGATAGACTTCCTGACAGCCTGGAGGAGGATGGGGAGGAGGGGGGGGTTCAATCCCCTTGTCCCTAAGCAGGGAGCCTGGTCCCAGACACAGAGAAACCTCAACCACCTCCCCACCCCCTCACCCACACCCCTCTCCTTGTGCTGCAGTCTCTGAAAGGAGCGGAGACACCATGTCCTCCTGTGGTGTGCCGTGCTCAGGATTCGATTCAGATTTCAGCCTCCCATCCAGCCCTGCCAAGCTCCGGCCTCCAGACACAACAAGACCAGGCTGGAAACTCAACCGAGTCCAAGGAACACCACTTCAAACTCCTCCCGGGGGTTCTGCTGGGGCGAGAAGAGATAGAGGCAGAGGAGGGAAAGACGAGGGGAGGTGGGGGGGGGGGGGGGGGGGAGAGAAGGGGAAAAAAAGCAGTGGTAGTGGATGTAAGTGGAAGCACATTGACAAGCTGCAGACAGGATCCAAGTTATGGACATTAAAAAGCCCCAGTTCAGTTTCTGTGCTCAGTAAGAACCTGTTGAAAAGTGGGTCTGTTGCATTTTCTCCATCTACACTCTGCAGAAGAACTCACCGCGATAGCAATTAGTGTACAAGTCTGTTTCACTCAAATTGTCAAGCTTTATGAAATCAGTTGAATGTGTGAAGTTGTGGGCACAGGAGGGTTAGTCACTTGGTGCTGTACTGTTGCACGTTGGTATTCATTCTCTTTTTTGAAACTAAAATACATTTTATATTAGATGTAACAGCTATCAGATTTGTGCAAGGTATTGCGCAAATAATCAGAGACCTTTATCTACTTGGCACAGTGTTACTTATTGAAACTGTTTCACAACATTCTAAAGCGTGAGAAAAAAAAGCGAGTGGTTAGCAAGTCTGGAGATCAAGTGTGAGAGGTGAAGAACGCAGGCAGGAGACTAATTGCTATCATATTCAGTCTGAATTTCTTTCAAAGCCAAACAAAATGTACAGAGCTGCATCATCGTAAGATGCTTAAGAGGTCCATGCTGTGGCTGTTTCGAGCTGTCCTTTCACAGCCTGTGGGAGAGAGACGAGGAAGGAGAGGCCTTGGGTTCTGAGACGTGAGACCCTGGGTTTGTATGTTTGCAGCGGTCAGCAGTTGCAGAAGGGGAGTCCTGGAAAACAAGATGTGTTTACGTGTGCCTGACAAATTCAATTAAGCAAACTAGACACACACAAACATCAACGCACATCAGAATGTGATTGTCTGACCACGGTTAATCAGACCACAGGGAGATGGCAAGTACGTGCCTTCCATTCAGGAACAGCATTTTAGAAAGTAACATAAAATGGTGGAACTTCTAAACTGAAAACAG
The DNA here is from genome assembly GCA_036571765.1 of Plecoglossus altivelis. Taxonomy (NCBI): domain Eukaryota; kingdom Metazoa; phylum Chordata; class Actinopteri; order Osmeriformes; family Plecoglossidae; genus Plecoglossus; species Plecoglossus altivelis. The sequence continues at coordinate 6,578,490 of BROE01000018.1, read as the reverse complement.
AGAGGACTATCTTATTAGCCCAGTTTTTGTGTGTTATTTTTTTTTTGGTTCGATGTTTACTGAGACTGTTTACCCCACCTAGCAATGTAACGTTAATGATCCCCAAACAAAATCCGTCGCCAAGCGACTGTTCAAACCACTTTAAATCTACGATCGAGTCCTCCGGCTAGCCTCGTGGCCGGTATGACGCATGATGGAATCATAAGGAGATCCTGTGCTGTCAGTGGCGGCTCGTTTCTCTGGGTAAGAGGGCGGACAGGACCGGCTGTGCATCTCCGCTCAGCTGAGCGCCGGGGCGTGAGGCTGCGTGTGTTTGTGGAGGGAAAACACCCATGTGTAATCAGAGACACACAGGCACACACAAACACACGCGCACACACACACACACACGGTCCCAAATGCACACAGACGCAGATGTACACACGGACGCGGATGCACACGCACGTGCACGTGCACGCGCACGGACCCACATGCGCACACACATACACACTGGAAGAGAGGTGTGTCCGAGGGTCAGGTTTTCACACACTGTGTGGTCCAGCCTCCAGAGTTGTGCTGGGAGCTCAACCTCACCCTTCGTCAACAGAAGAGAACTCAGAATGTGTTCCACGGAACCTCGACGGAACGCCTGTGTTCTTTCCCAGAGAATGACTCAAGTTCCGACCCGCAGCTCTCTCTCTCTGTTCCTACACAGCCACGCCTGAGGGAGCCAATGGCAATCCTGGGTGCTTTCATGGAGGCGGGATTCTGACAGAGGAAGATGAGTCAGCAGATAGAGTAGGTGTGTGTGTGTGTGACAGAGAAAGAAATACAGAGAGAGAGTTAAAGAGAGAGAGAGAGAGAGAGAGAGAGAGAGAGAGAGAGAGAGAGAGAGAGAGAGAGATAGAGAGAGAGAGAGAGAGAGAGAAGGTAGGCGACTGAGACCTAGAAAAGCATTCCCTTCAGAGCAGTTTCAGATTGAAGGCTGTCTAAAGGATATGGGCGTGGCCTAAGACAACATCGTCCATCTCAAATGAAAGGATGGTCTCTCATTCTCCCACCACACACCCTGCCCTCCTCTGCTTCACCCCTGCTCTCTTTTCGGGCTGTTCCCTCCCCTCCTCCCTCTCACCCTTCCTCCCTCTCTCCCCTCCCCTCCAGGCCCAGGAGCTCCCGTCCCAGGCTGTGCCCTTCAGTGCACATGGCTGCTTCACGTCCAGCTTAAAGTGATTATCCAGGCCTTCCTCTCCGACAGGTGCACCGTCATGCTGCCTGCTTGCCTGCATGCCTGCCTGCCTCCAGCCTTCCCCCCTAACCTCTTCCCCCTAACCTCTTCCCCATTGCTCCATAACCCCTGCCACTTACCACCAACCCCATACCCCCTTTTCCCTGTTACTTGAACCCCCTTACAGGCAGGCAGGCGGGCAGGCCATATTAACCACAGACTGGTAACTATGAGTCTGGATAGGTGTGACAGAGACCAGATGACTGGCTGTCCAACTTAGGGTCATGCTTTCCCATAATGGTAACAACACAGAAATCCAAGATGTCCTTCGTGATTCATGCTCTCCGGGTTAACCACCGGCAGTGGCGCTCTCTCAAGAAGAATCACACATGGCCTACATAAATTATGAACTTGAAAGGTAAAACATTCAAATAAAACAAATATTAGACAGACCACATTAAGTATCTGGGGTTCTGTGAATACTAACGGGCTAAGTCTTTTTCTGCAGTTGAAATTGGACTGTAATTACTTTGAGTCCCGGGGAATCAACTTTAGGTTTTTACAGTTGTAAGCACTTAAGGAAAATTATATTCTTGGCACCTGCCTTGCTACAGCACTGTTGCCTGACTTCTTCCCAGGTCTACACCAGCCTGATGGAAATAACACCAGCAACCCAAGTCCCAGCCCCAGCACCAACTGCAGTATTTGGCAGGAAACGCAGCTTCAGTCCCAGCACCAGCCTCACTGTTTGGCATCAACACAGCCTTTGAGACCATAAAACAGCCAGACAAGTCGTCTGAAGGCTTTTTATATTTGCATTCTAGATGTATATCAAGTTCTTTTCTTTTATTCAAGGAAGGAGGGTGTAAAGGAGACGTTTTAAGGGTAAAAGACCTGAAACCAAAGAAAATGAATAATAGTGATTGCAAACCAGCCCGTGGTGATTCAGTTCTGGCGCCAGGTGATGACATCACAAGAGCTAGGCAGAAACCAGAAAGAGAACACTCTGAGCCAGCCAGTGTTCAATGAGCTGAGCAGCTACTGCAGCCACGTTGGAATGGGAAAACCTGCTCTGCCAGAGATGGACAAAGCTGTCACTATATCTACCTTTAGTTACAGGAAGTCAGTTAAACGCACATAAACATTAGCATGACTTTATGACCATGAGCAATATTTGGAGAGGTCATCTTTCCAATGCATACTTAATCCACTCCCCTATTCACTACATGCAATTCACGCTAATGTCAAAAAGCACAAAGTGTTTAGGGGGTTTATTTTTACACCGAAATGATCCCAGGTAGTATGTGGCTGCTTCGGAGAGCCGCTAGTGGATAATTAAACAAACCACAGGTGGTATATAACGGGCGAGACTGACAGAAGACAGGGAGATGCAAATGTGAGTGTTTGCATGGTATTTTGCATTTGAAGACATGTTGTAGGGCTGAGGCAGCCCTGAGAGAGAGAGGGACCTGGCCGTGCTAGAAAAGGGAGAGTGAAGGGCCTTTGAATAAGCAAATGAGGCACGTTTTCCCATGTGCTCCTCTGTCTCTGTGCCTGGTCATTCGTCCATGCAAAGCAGGCCGCTCGTCTGCGATGCTTATCGCTGGCGTGTCACTGCCCCAGCAGCAAAATAGGGAAATAAATGATGATGGGCACCCATGACAGTTACTTCACAATCCCAAGTGACATTTTCAACTTCCCTTTATTGAAGTTGCTTTTTTTCTCTCTCTCTCCATTGAAATGACTCGCTACTGTGACATGGTTGTATATTATGTTTCTGCAATATCGACAGAACGGCAAAAAGCTCTCATAGACACCATCCAGGCACACATGATTCTCCCGCCGCCGACACACACATACGGACGAGGGCACGTTCACGCTTGCAGGCTCAAGCCTGTCTGCTGACTCCTGTCGTGGGTTCTGTTGTTGAAAGAAAAACCCTAGTAGAGGTGCCCCTCCCTTCCCCCAATCCCCCAGACCCCCCCCCCTCTGCCGCCCCCCC